>WEIT01013800.1:10981-22356 GCA_013389985.1 Dryoscopus gambensis | reverse complement strand
GGCTCTGCCATATGGGCGGGGCAGCGGGGCGAACGGAGAAGCAGCCCCATACTCCACCAAGAGGCGCATGTAAATGAGAGATACCTATTGCATCATGGGAGTGTTTTTACAAACTATAACCCTTAAAATAACGAGCTGTGATGAAGTCAAGGGAGACTGAATGACTCCCCAAGTTAAGGGAGAGGAGGACGCGCCTCCCGATCCTGATTTACTCCGTCTCCATGAACTAAAAAGTATGCAAAGGACATGGACCCCTGGACCCTGGAACCGACAGATAGGCACTCTGGGAGGAATTCCTAAGGCACCCCGGGAGGCGTTCCTGGAGGCGCTCCGGAGGCATTCTTGGAGGCATTCCTGGAGGCGTTCCTGAGGGCACGTGACGGTGGGAGAGGGACCCGTGCTGTGCTACACCCTAGCCACAGACGGAAGGACCTTCCTGCATCTTCGCGGAGAGCGGCAGCACGAGGGTGACCCCTGCCGAGCCCCCCTATCGAGCTGATTTCTTTAATAAACGATTAAAACTCTTAATAAAGGCGTCTGCCCTGTCCGTAACACTCTGTAGCTCTTTCTTCCCTTCCTTTCCCTCTACTTCCACAGCTGTTTCTCAGCCTTCCTTCTTAGATGATCCTACTGTGTGTGCTGGAAGTGATTGTGGAGGCAATTTCTAACAGAGACAGAGCTATGCTGTTGTTGTCCCTTGCGACAGACAGGTTCGGTAAGACCCATCTTGGCAGAGGATTTCAGGAGCTTCAGCCTCACTGAAGCTGTGCTTTCATGTCTCTGATCCCCAGTGCAGATCCCAAATGCCTAGTTTAAATAATAAGCTTTTGTAAAATGAGGGAAGAGGGCTCTAAAAAAGGAGATCCCCCCCCGACCCCCCAACAAGCCCAAAGATTTTCTGCCTTTCTAAAAATACAGTTTCTTCATAAAACAACTGGTAATTCTTTAGCTGATGTATGCTACTGTCTGCAATAGATTTGTGTTGATTTTTTTCCCCCACTGATGTATAGAGAATAGAAACACGTTATGCATTTCATTACTTTTGGCTAGAAGTTGCAATGATGCTCTCTATTTCTATTCGAGGATAAAATATCGTTCACCCATTCTCCATCCTTTCTCTCGTCCTAATTTAGATGCATGCAACTCCTGAAAATAGTTCCGTTTAGCCTTATCCCTAGTTTTGTCTCTCTTCCACCTTTATTTTCATCGAGTCATGAAACTAAAAATGCAGAGCTTACACGAGGGAGCAGTCACTGACGTGGAGCTGCTCTGACGGCTCTCTGGCAGCTGGAGGATGTGCATGCTCTGTCACATTGCTGTCAGCACAGCTGCTGCTCGTCTCTCCAGCTCACAGGTGATGCGGGGTGTCACCTGCAGCTTCCCGTGGTCCCTGCTGGTCATTAGCTCTGCAAGAGCTGGAGGTGACAGATTTGGCAGCGGCTGTGGCTAAAGGAGTGCAGTGGTGCCGGTCTAGGGAGAAAGGATGGAGGAAAGAGAGATAATTGAGTGTGAAAACAGCCATGGAAAAGACGAATGGTTGGAGAAGGAGGGAGAAGGGAATGGTTGGAGATGAAAAGGCTGTTCAGCAAAACAAGCAAACAAAGGAAAGGCCTCAGGCAGTGATTCCACTAGACTGAGCAAAATAAAAGTGAGCCTGGTTAGTAGGTGGCAGGAGGCTGTGAAGATCCCAGGGTTTAGCAGGGCTGCCCTTCCCCTGCCTTTAGCTGTCTGACCCCTTAATGGCTGACTTTGTCACAACAGCGATTTCCTACCTCGAGTCTGACAATTCTCTTCTGGTAGTTGTCGTAATATTGTGCTGATTGATTTTCTAATGGTTTTACTGCTTTGCCTCACCTCGTGTCCTGATGTCTTGTGTAGTGCTGCTGTGGACTCTTGAACTACTCTTGCATATTGAGCTGAAGTGACTTCTGCCACCTTCAGGTGCTTGTGGCTGTTCCCTGGGATGAGAAGGACAGGTCAGCGCTATCTCGGAAGGTTTTGCCTTTATGTAAAGCCTTTCAACCTGATATAGGAAAGATTGTGTTACAGAGTAATGATAAAGTAAGAACTGAAACTGAGATCTAATTTTGCTCCCCTTATTTGGGAAGCTCTATGTAATTTCATGGCTAAGCTTAAAGATTAAAAAGGGAACATCCTTCACAGACTTTTTAAACAACATATCCTGAAATGAAAAGACTGAAAGCCATTCAGGTTAAAAGGGACTTCAAGAGTTCTTTACTCCAAATTCCAGCTAAAACCAAGGTCAGCTGGTTGGAGAAGTCAGGCTACTCAGAGAATTATCCATTTGGACCTTAAAAATGTCCTCTAGTGGAGGCTGCACTTTCCAGAGCAACCTCTGTCGCTGCCTGACTGCCCCAAGGCAATAAAGCTTTTCCTTGTGTCCAGGTATAACCCCTCCTTTTCCCATTTATGCCTATTGCCCCTCATCCCCTCACAATACTGTGAAGGGCTTGGCTCTGCATCTTTTGGAACCTTCTCAGAGATGGTCCCTCCTCCAAACCCAACTCCTCAAGCTGAACAAGCCCAGGAACCTCAGCCTGTCCTCACAGGATGAGTGCTGCAGACACTGACCACACAGTGACCCCACACTGAACTTGTTCTGGTGGTGCCTCGCATCGGTTTTCAATCCACGTGGTTGCCTATACAACCTTGGATATGTGACTGTTTTAGGGGACAGTGTAAAGAGAGAAAGTTGAGGTACATGACATGCATTGCTCTCCCCTTGTGCCCAAATTCATCCATTTTCACCGGGAAGGCCATCAGGGTGTTCATGGATTATGTTTTCTTGGTCAATGCAACAGTGCTAATTAAACAAGTGAGGAAACCAAAGCATCGTTCTGTTCTTTGGGGAGGAAAGGGAAGTGGTCACAGCACCAAGGCAGGCAGAGTGCAGTGAATGTTTGGACACTTCTCTCAGGCATATGATGTGATTCTTGGGGCTAGTCCTGTGCAGGACCATGATCTTTGTGTGCTCCTTCCAGCTCACAATACTCCATGATTCCGTGATCTCTGCATTTCCAGTGCTGCTTTTGCAAGTATTAAATTCCAAGTGCCACAATTCCTCACGGATTTAAAGCTGAGCAGTGGTTAGTTTTCTTTGGGAGGCTGACCTCTAGTGTCTCAGTATGACAAGCTCAAGAGAAGAGGAACAGCGGAGGAATTAGTACTCTGTGGAGCGATGCCCAAAAAATGTCTGCATTGACTGGCATTTTAAGAGCCTGCGAGATACTTTATTTAATAATAAAAGAGCAAGTGTTGCTATGGTATCTTGAGGTGTATTTATACTGCTATGGCCACATAAGGATTCCATGATTTTTTTTAATCTTTATTTTAATTACTGAGTTCAATTTTTGAAATTGCAGGGACCTCTTTCATTTTTTGATTATGCAGGGTTCTGTGAGACTGAAATATTAATTGAAACAAGAGCTTTCTTGCTCTTTCTCAAGAAGAAATCAAATAATCTCTGAAGGCCCAGCTATATGCAAGATTTGATTAAAAGTCTCATGGAGGTCACCAAAACAGCCAGTTATTTTTTGCACATGAAAAGCATGAGCTCAGTCTTAGAAGCCAGACAGAGATATCTGTTCTGCATGGTGGGTTTCTCTGTTTGCCTATGTAAAAATCCAAAACACTGGCAGGTTTTTATTGCTTCAGGTCAGACTCCACAAAGCACTATGGTTCAGCTCTGAGGGCTCTTGACCGCTTTTGAATTCCTGTTAATTTGACATCGTTCTCCATCTACTCTCAGCTGAGGTCTGGGTTAGTGGAAAAGGTGTTTGTAAAGCAGGCGTTTATGGAGGAAAATGAGAAGTACTTCAGTTCTTCCTACGGTATTCCAGGGAAAGCTGTTTGTTCCCTCATCTGAATGCTTCCATGTGCATCATGGATTTGTTTTTATTTTTATGAAAATACATGATTTCAATTGTGGGCAGAGCATACAACTTTTTGAAATAAGAATGAGAGCTTCTCCAGAACTTATTTAAAAAGCAGTAAAAATCAGTGGCTCACATAATGTCCACAGGCAAACAAAATACTTTGTTACTGTAAACCAGCCATTGCTGCTGTTGGGAAGCTCTTGCAAAAGGCTCTTTTCACTGCAGTGTGTTATTCCCATCCACCAGCTCAAACAGCCTGAATTTTTCGTCTTCTGGCAACGGTGCTGGACATTTATTTTTTTTAAAGGAAAGCTGCTGAGAAAATCAATCTTGCCTGAAAGGCTGTATACTGAGACCATACCTCAAAATATCTGCCTTGTTTTTACTGCACAGACCTTTAGTGGCTGGTGTTTTCTGAGGCTTTTTGTTCTGTTTTCTTTAGGCATCAAAGTGAGAGTAAATTTAAGAAACATAAATGAACATGCATTTTTCACAGAGAAAGTAAAATGTAAGTAGGATTAGACAACTGAGGAGTTCTAGAAATGTAGAGGTAAATCTGTACGTCCTTGGAACATCCCATTCCGTGGAAAAATGCCTGAGACTTTGTAGCATGATTGAAAAACCTGTGTGTTACTGTCATATTAAGGGTTTTGCAGTGCACTCCTCACTCAGGCATAAGATCAGTGTTGTTTTGGCATGTCTGATTTCTCTGGAAATCATTACATTTGGGATTATTTTTTTGTTTTGAGCTGTAGTACATATCTCTGTGAAAGAGGACATTACACAGGCCTACTCTTCTGTTTTACCCTTCTAAATTCTCTCCATGTCTATGCTGTTAAAAGTGACTGTGGCAACCCTCAGCTTCTTGAGGTTGTAAATCTGGGCCTGCTTTCTTTCTTTTAAGCAGAGTTTAACTTTTTTGGCTTCGTGGTTCCATGGTTATGTTGAGACCAGATCTAATGTTCAACATAGCATTTTTTTCTGTGGGGCTGAACAAAGTGGGTCAGCCTCATCATCCACATTTATGTGAAAATAAAATTTTGTCACTGATAATTATTCCAACGGAACTAAAAAGTTTGGGGCCTATATCAGAAATTATATTGGCTCAGAAAAAGAGAAAGATTTTGTTATTTTTTTGTTAGTGAAGCCCTTTACTTCACCAAAGTCTACCAAATTTTTTGCAAAATTTTGCTTTTGAGAGGAAAATATTGTGCTGCATTAGGGAAAGTCCCATAAGTATTGTAGGAAATGTTACCTAAAGACAAAACTGAAAAGTCTAGGGTTGGAGTGTTTTCTTTTTTGAATGACTGAAATTTTTTTTTTTTTTTTCTTCTGCCATACCCTGGATCAGACCAAGAGCAGCCTCTGTTGGCACGGAGGTGGTGCCTTGTTAGCCTGCACTGTTTTTGAACCAAATCTAAATCCAGCCTATTTCTTTTGGTTTTAGCTTGTAGGTGATACCTGTTCTTTACTTGCTGTCTCAGAGTTCTGTCTGGAAAAAATTTGGTTATGGTAATGTCCTCATGGTCTTTTTTCTTTGTCAAGATACTGGTTTCATCAGCTGAATTTTTATGTTCCAGGCTGTGTGTGAAGTTGTTGAATGCTTAGTAAGACTTCCATTTGCCAAGCAAATCTACTTCTAGTACTTAAAATCCAGCTTCACGTCTTTGCTGGTGGAAGATCTGTGCTCAGTAGAGCCTGTGATAGCTGGCAAAGAATATTTTAAACTCTAGGCTGTAGCCAGAGTTATAACTTCAGAGGAATTAGAGCACAGGTTTCATTATCATGCTATTTCAGGTGAGAGAAATTAGTCATAGAATGTTTGTTTTTTAAAAAAAATATAGATCATACTGACAAGACTGGAGGGCTCTTTTTTGCCAGCCTGCTTAACAGTGACAATTATGTAGGCTATGGCTTGAATATGAAGTGGAATATATTAATATTAATATTGTTGACTTGCTGAGATATTCTGGTACCTTGCAGTGCAAAGTCTTTGCTAAATTTAAGTCCATAACAGTGGTTTGATATAATTTCCCTAGCCTGGTTGTCATGTAAGATATCAGGACATATATCTGTGTTATACAGCGTAAAATCTGAGAGTGTGTATCTCACTGTGTGCCAATATTTTCCTTCTCTTGGTAATAAAAAACCTCACATCATGAGGCGACATTGCACAAAGTGTTTTGCAAGGAGACAAAGAGTTGAATCAACTCCCAACCAGGTGATAGTTCCATTTATAAGGTAGAAAGTATTTTGTGGTGCTCCTTTGCACTGATGAGATTGCTGGTGCTGCTCTTCATTTAATTGTGAGCCACACGTCCAGTTAGTATCTGGACTTCTGACTGTCAGGTTAAACATGATGCACTTTGAAACTGCAGCGTTTCTCTGGCTCCACTGCTGTTCCTGAGTGGGAGCTGGCAGAGATTTTTTTCCACATGCTTTTCCACTTTTGCAGACTTTCCTTTCAGGCACAGGCCTTCCATTCTTGAATTTGCCCTTCTTGAGTCTTTTTTCTTCGTTTTAGAAAAAAATACCTTAGGCAAGAAATTTTCTTGCCCTGCTCCAGCGGGATTTGAGTTCTTGAAATAAGAATGTGCTAAAATTCAGAATTTGTAGGTGTGCAAATGGTTCTTTTAATTGCTGTGCAATTGCATGGGGAGTAAACACATCAGGGCCTGCAATTAGAGACTCAGTAAGCAGTTGAAAATGTTTTTCTAATTTTTCAGGTGCATTCCCAAATGCACCAGTATGCCTGTTGCAGCACTTTCTTATGACTCTGAAGTGTACAGGGGAAACTGACTTTGGCATGCACGGGTAGGCTGAATATTTTCGTTCTGGAGACAACAGCAAACATGCATATTTTATGTTGAGTACAAATTAGCCATGCAGGATATCAAATGAGTGCCTGAGGGAGGGTGCAGAGTGCTGAAATTAGAGTCTGGATGAAATCTATTTAGTATTAAACCAGTCAAATCCTGAGCTGGCTTCTCCATTGGTGTCAATCAGTCCAGCTCCGTTAACTCCAGTGGAGCTGTGCCTCTGTGTCTGCAGGGGAAGAGGCCTGCTCTGAGCATTTCCAGTAAACACAGCACAGTTCTGTTAAGAGAGGAAAAACGCCTTTCTGCAGTTTTTGGGCTGTAAATTTACTCTCACAGTTTATAAATGAGCTTCGTGCCTGGTCTTTAATCAGTCCTGATGGGGCATTGCCTGTCGTCATGGAGAGCTGCTCAAGGTCTGATGGAAGAGGGAGGATCTGAATGGGGGCCAAAGTAGGATTTGGTTGGATGCTGAGCCTCTATCCTGCCAGTGGGCGTGGGAAGTGCATGTCCTTAGCATGGGGGAGACCTGCACTAGTGCTTAGAACATCCTGTTAGCTTTCCTATCCTTTAATGGCCACAAATTGTGACTTTACACTCAGGCTAGCTTTTCAAAATAGCCAGATGACTTAGAACCTTAGAAGAAATGTTCCTTGTTGGCAGGACTCAGGGTTCTAAATATGCAACATTTTAATCATTGTTTCTTGAAGCCATGAGTAATGAAGATAGTTTGTAAAATTTCTTCCTCTGATGTGAAAGTGATAGGCACTTGCAAAATATCAGTTTCATTAACTGAACTGAATAAAAGGAAGTCTACCTGAGCATTATTTCTGTCTACCAGTTTTAATTACCATGAAGAAGAAAGAGGAGTAAAGATGCAGAAACTCATTTTTACTGTTTGAGTTTGATGATCTCTCAAGATAGAGACCATCGAGCTTCCTGGGAGGAGGCAGAAGCTGTCCTCACAGCAACATAAGACAACTCCTCTTTCATTAGAATATGAGGGATTTTGAATGTTTGTTCTCTAGTGACTTAGGTTAGCACTGCGAAAGAATTGAATTGTTAGATTTGACAACTAGTTCTTACGGGTTTTATTTTTGGATGGTTGCTTGAAATCAAGAGAGAGATCTTTGTACTCCAGCATAGAAACCTTCACCCAGCTCTGGTTATCACTCATGTCATGCACTGCCTGCTCCCTCACCCTAAGCAACAGCAAACAGCAGCAACTCCTTAATTGTTTACCTGACATCCTTGGAGTTGTAAATACTCCCATTTCATTAGAGGCAGAAAATGAATAAATTGTAGCTGTAGTGTCTCTTGTCCACTCTTAGGTTATGGTTATTGAAGTGCCAACCAAAAAAACCCCATGAATACAACAGCAACATCTTTCACAGAGGTGCATTACAGGCATATACTCGTGCAATTAATGATATTAATTATTGAGATAAGATAATCCTGATGGTGCCAGTGAAATCAAATGAGGATTTCTGTTTTTAATAGTCTGGCTTTGCTTTGTGTCGGAGCACCTGCAGGACCCACTGACAGATGGGGAAGATGATGTAGTATTTGAAATACTAGAAGAGTACCCATTGGCAGACAGGGAAATAATGTGGTATTTGAAGTATTAGAATAATAATGAACTGAAATTAACCTTTTTACCTTCGTATTTGCAGATAATTAATAGTGCACACACCACCTGTTGTCACTTCTCAGAAAAGGAGCCTGAACCTCCTGAGAAAGTCTAATTTGGTTTCTTGCAGCTTACTTTTTCCAATAAGATAGTAGCACCATCTGACATGGCATGAAAATTTTTATTCTAAGAGTTATTCCTTCCACTTGGCCAAAAGTCTCGTTAGTGCCCAGGAATCCTCCTATCTAATCACTTACATGCTCTTTAACTTGTTCATGGAGAACTCTTAATACTTTGCATATATCCAGTGTCTTTGTATTAACATAGGCTTAAAACATAATTTATCTTAAATAGATATAATTCCTAGATGTCATTTATCCAACTGCATAATTATGAATACTCAGGAGATCCCAGACCTTGCCTGTCTCTTTCCAGCATGCTCCTGGAGACTTTTAATCAGACTTGGGCTTCCTATTGAAGGGAGGAAACATTGATAAAATAATCTGCCAAATCACTAAACCGTACAGATTTATTGCTCTGATCCACATGCTGTGTTATGGCAATACCTACTAAGTAGGAAGTATAACTGCAGAGAATCAAAATTCAGCTAATTTCAGGAAGTAATAAGGAGTTAAATGCAGGATTCACCTAATCTTGACATTTACTGAGTTATGCTTCCAATAAGGAATTTTGAGTATTGAATAAATATATGCTTTAGGTTTCTTTGCTTTCTAGTATTGTCCTTAGGCACTTAAATTAAATAGTCAGCATCTTTATGTCTTTTGCAGATACAGGTCCTACAAACAAACCTGAAAATCCATATATTGAGAACTCTTTTTTTCCCGCTTGTCTCTGTTGATTCTAAAAGCTTTAAGGATGTGACATATGTAATATTCTGTTAGACATAAGTCTGTCTAACAATAATTGTCTCAAAAATTTCTAATAACGATGTTTTAGTGATTATTCTTTAAAAAAAGGGCAAATATGAACAAAAAGATAGTAGAGAAGTTTCTTGTTTTGGAGGGACCAAAATAATGACTAATAAATGATACCAGTATGCTGGGAAATCTGTCCCACTAGAACTTTCTGCCTTTCTCAGTTTGGAGCTTGTGTATAACACTTGGGATTTTTCAAATCATTCCTGAACTCGAGAAATGTGAAGATGGACTTGCAGAACAAACAGACCCCACCTCTGCAAGAGCTGGGGCAGTTGACATGTTTTTCATGAGGAGTTGGAGCTGCTGCTCTTTTATGAGTGTGAGATCCCATTAACATAATCAATTAGGCAATCCTGGGCAATACATGTGCACCTGTTCATATGTTTTCTGAAAACAAACTGCCTGTCTAATTTAATTTAACATATAACAAATCTTTTTATGACATGGATTTTATTTAGCAACCCTTTTAGGCTGTATGCTTCTGTAGAGCTTTCAGGTTATGTCAAGAAAAATATTAATTCAAATATTACAGCTAACACCTAATACATTTTACCTGCTTCTTTCATTCCCTGGCCCACCTCAGCTCTCTTGCAATGCTAGAAAAGTCTATGATAAAATCTCTAAACATAATATTTTATTAAATCTCATACACATAAAAAGTTTAAAAACCCGTGGATTTCCTAAATGTCTTTTTTAAAATATCTGCTCATTAGCAGGTGGCAAAACTGATTTTTTTTTTCCTATCATGAGACTAATAGTTTTAATCCATGTGGTGTTTTGACTGTCTTTTTCTCCTTAACAGGAACAAAGACAATATGATAGCAATATCTAATAAAAAGTGTTTTAGGTTTAAGCCTTTATTCAGCCTTCTCTACTTGTTGGAAGCAAGCTTTGATTTTCTTAAAGCATTTGTGAGAATATTTAACCTTAAGTAGTTGCTGAGAAAGTAGGAGAGTAAAATAGGACCTTATACATATACAATAAACAGCACTTCAGGAACAAAGTCACAGCGCCCAGGAGGGTGTGTGGATCCTGGGAAGCAGCGTGGCTGAGGTGTGCGGGATTGGAGGGACCTTACAGTGCCTCAGTGAAGAAAAAGAATAAGCTGGAAAAGAAATAGTACAAAATCCTTGGTGGCGTAAAAGCAAGATAATGAAGGCACCCGTCTGAGGAAAATAAAACCAATGTTGATGTTACTTTTGAGAATATAACCCAGTCAGGAAATACGAATATTCCACAGCCATTTTGTTCTCTACACTAATTTTCCTCCAGCTGTATTATTTTGGTGTTGTTAGAGAGGTCTACAAAGGATGCTTCCCACTGTCACTTTAATGTGAACATTTTTATCTTGAATTACTGGCTCTTATTTTCCCTCTCATTGCTTGGGTGCATTTGCAGGTGAAATATCTCGCTTGGTGTGAGGTTGCTCTCATCACAGCGGGGAGTCAGGAGCTGGATTCATTTTCCTGAGCAATACACAACTGTTATGCTTTGCTCCTTAGAGGGATATCACAGGCTATGGAGAAACAGAAAGGCAACCACAGATATAAAGAAAGAAAAAGGGGAGAGAGACAGCTCTGAATGCAATGCTGTTGAACGACACAAGAGTATTCTGGGAACAGGGTAGTTTTAATGTATTAGTAAGGCTGATAAAGACTCAGAAGTTGGTCATTTTAAGATCTTGAAATTCAAAGTGCCTTAGGCAAGTTTACTTTAATTTGCTCTGGTGTGTATCCATGTCTGTGCACAGAGCAGTAATAAAACCAGAGTAACTCTTGTTTCAGTGTGTCGTTTAATATGGTTCCTGAATGTCAGGGGAATTCAGAGTAAAATCTTTTCCTGGCTTCCAGAACAAAGGCAGCACCGTTCCGTGCCATCAGCAAAACCCCAGTTTAAATGACAGCCCCCTTAAGGCCACTGTTCAGGGCTAAAAGGAAAACCAGAAAATACACTTTTTTTTTGGTGTAGGTAATAATTAGTGCACTTAGTCTTTTCAGTTGGTTCCAGTGTGGGGGGGGATGAAGGCTCTTTTGTACTTCCTTGGCCCTTGGTGCTCCAAATTTGCCAATCTTGGAAAAAAAAAAAAAAAAAAAAA
>WEIT01013800.1:0-10850 GCA_013389985.1 Dryoscopus gambensis | reverse complement strand
CCTTGGTGGTCCAAAATTTCCCAAGTTGGAAAAAAAAAAAAAAAAAAGAATTCATTCCCTCTCTCTTGGAAATCCTGGCTGAATAATGCCTGTGGTTTTCTGTATCCAGCTTTCCAGACATCTCAAGTAGTTTTATTAAAAGACTGGAAAATAGGTGGCCTCTCAAATATCATAGCATGTAATATCATACTTTAGAAGTATTTTTTTTTTAATTGATTGGAATCACTATATCTCCATGGGATTTCTGGTAGTGATATTATACTGGAGAGACTAAGTCCATGTTACTGCTGCTGATTTTTTCTTGTGGTTTTAGCTGCTGGTGGTTATAACCCTTTTTTCATTTTGCACTAAAAATGTACCCTAGGGAGTGGGTGCAGTGCAAAGCTGAAAACTGTTTTTCTTCAGAGGTCTGGATTCATAAGCCCTCTGAATCCAGCACATAATTTCAGTTGGCTTTGTACTTTTCCCACACTTGTCCGGAGGTAATTTTCTTTCTTTCTCTCTCTCTCTTTTAATTTTTTTAATTTTTTTTTTTAAACAGGTATTTTCTGGGATTTTGTACTATAGTATAATTCCCTGGGAGTGCTGAGCTTCTGGAAGCTCTAGAGAGAGCGTGATGCTCTGAGGAGACCATTTAGGCTTGCTGGGTATGAGCAAGGTGCCTCCAGGATCCCCAGTATTCTCTCAAGATAAAAGGCATAAGGGAGTTTTTTGGGCTGGAAATTTAATTAAATAATACTAAAAAATGATATTATGCAATAGCATAGCTTTTGAGTAATTCGTATGCAAATAAATTAATGAGAAAAGTGACATGTGAATATTTGCCATGGGTGGAGAGATAGTATGGACCAGGGCAGCAAAGAGGGAGTGATTTCCTGAAAATAGTTGGAAAATTCAGTCTTCTTTAGACAAATTAAAAAAATAAAGATAAAAACAAAACTATGGAGGTGAGAAATTGGAAGAAAGAGAGACCAGTCCTATCACTGAGTTGGTGTCCTGGTTTGGAGGGGGGTCTGTGAAGCTGCTGAGCAGTTAGAAGTCTGTCCTGCACCAGCAACTTTTTTATTCCCACTGAATAGTATGTAAAATATGAGAGGTATTATGAAAATAAATCCCAAGTAAACTCCAAAACGCCCAGAAAGCTTTTGATGAAACACCGTAAAAAAGGGCATTCAGCATTTTCAAGCCCTTTCTCCTTATGAAATAACAAGGATGCAAATGCAACAGAAGAATGAAAGAATTGATGACTCTTATTTGTCACGTCCTTCTGTCGTGACACACGGGTAGTAAAGTAACAGCTTGGTTGTCAGAGTTGGTGCACCCCCAGAGCACCTCTTCTCCATGCTCCCGTGCCCATAAGGGCATAGAAATAACACTACAGACCAAGGTGTTATATTCTGATGGTATAAATGGAACTTGTTTGGAGTAATTCATGTTTTTGGAGAGGCTCCCACTGCTTTTTACTCTGTGGAAACTGGGTGCCTGTTCAGTGTCCCTTCTGGCAGATTGCATGTGAGCCATAGACACAGTCAAGGATGGTCGTGTTGCAGATCACTGATTAAAAGGACAACTTTTCATGTTGTTAATGTAGGATCAGATGAAAGGTCTTAGTTCAGAAAACAGTGTGTTTGCTTTTTTTCCTTAATTAAGCAAGTGATTTTAATATAAACTGGGTACAGTAGTCTTATAAATAATTTAAAATTGTCAGAATTTGAAGTTATTTTGGAATATATTGAGTTTAACTTCCTTTAGAGACCAACGCTTTATTGTGGTGTAGATTCAGTAAGCCTAAAACTGTATTCTGAGTTAACAGCCCAGAGACTGCTGCATATCTGGCCTGCAAAGGCTCCTAAACTCTTCAGCAAATTTAGCAAGGGCTCTATCCTCCAGCTTTTTTAACAATACAGTATTTTAAATAAACTCCATGGAAATATTTGCAGGGTTTCCCCTGCTAATCCTTATGGCTGCTGTCACACTGCAGCTGTTAAAATGATGACACTTTAATGGTAATATATATGTATGCACATAGGAGTTAGAGGTTGGAAAAGGACCTCAGGAAGTTTCTAATCCAACCTCCATCTGAAAGAAAGGCCAGCTAAAAGATTGGAATAAGTTGCTTAGGGTTTTATGCAGCTGAGTCTTGAAAGCATCCAAGAATGGAGAGTGCTCAACCTCTGCCACTTCTGTATTTTTTCCCAGAATGGAAAAGCTTAAGTGTAATTTCAGTTCTGTTAAGTTAGGGACAGGCTTTTATCTAATTCAATAGGTGCTGAACTCTGGGCTGTTTACATTATACACCCTGACTTCAGGTTCTTTATCAAGCACTGGGACTGTCCACAATCCTTCAGAAAACTGAAAACAAATCTCTTGTTGAATGCCATTAACTCCCGTGGATTTGGCTTAGAACACAAAGATGCTCTCTTTTTCCACATTCTACTGAATTGTTAAGGCAATTTCTTTGATTCAGTTTCCTTATAAATCAGGAAGGTCTGCTCAGCACGAGAAATCTTTCCTTTTAAAGTCTCAGATTTGATCAATGCCATGTTCCTTGAGGTACTGTTTTATTTTACATTTCACACTGTCATGGTGCATATCAAACAAAAACTGCATCTACTACTTTAAAAAATTGACTTTTGTGGGTTTTTATACCCTACGGTGTTTGCTTGTACATTTTTATTATGCATCACATATAGTTCTTGAACTGGAACCTTATTCTGATTGTCTGAAATTTAAAGTAGAGGTCCTAGGATGTTCCTATGAATAAATCAGATGCTCCATGCTCTATGTAGTATCTTCTTAGTGTGGTACATTAAACCTGAATCACACTCGAAAAAAATCCTGCCTCCAGATAATGATGGAAACATTATTTCTGTGGATTCTGTAGACTTCAGAGAGTATTTATATATTTATATACACATATAGATATATTTGGCAAGAGAGATAGATTTCCTGATTGGTTTCACTGCTATGTTATTAAGGAGTTGGGAGAAGTAATGGTGGATGTTGCTGACTGATTCCAGCTGATATCACCAGCCAGACCCAATGCACAAATGATTTACGTGTGTGTTCTGTTGTTTAAAACCAGTTCAGTTTTTGGCTAGTAATTTTGTTTTATCTAAATTGAGGACATGGATGTGTGTGCTGATTGCTGCTTAGATAGTTAGTGACAAATGCCTCAGGAGGCAGAGAGGAGTGAATCCCTGTTATCACAGCTGTTATCACAGGATGGCCACACTGAGAGCTTCCAGCACGGTGCAGACACTGAAGTGGAAGCTGCTCAGTCTCAGTCATGCTCTTTGTGTTTGTAAAAACAGATTTGTCCTGTCTTCTCTAGAACTTAATCCATTATCCATGTCAATTTAAGATGCCCATTGGCAAAAATCATCATCAACTGGTGGTTATGTGATTTGCAAAAAGTTTTGCTCTGCATATTTTCTCTAAAGTCAGTGTTGATACCTTTCATATGAAAACTGAGTAAATACAAAGATTTTCTGGCTGGATCTGGAGTCATGCTTAAAAAGGCAAATACACAGCTCAGAAAATGGATCTTTGTGTGTTCTTATGTATGTATTGATGAATAATGTGCAAATTTAATTTCAGTTTTGATACTAAGTTTGTAATATAACAGTGAATTTATCTGTGTAACCAAGCATGGCTTGAGTGAGTGGTCTATAAGTAACTACATGTTCAACAGTAGGGATCTTTAAAAGTTTCTTTTTCTCACAAAATTCTTGATTTCTAACTATAACTGCTACTCTTGGCAAGCCTACTCAAAAAGATCAGTTCAGCAGAAATTCAAGCTCACTCTTTTGCTAATACCTTTCATAAAACCTCAGAAGGTTTTAAGCATTCTTATGGTCATCTCCCGCGTGCTTCCTTTGTGTTAGAGCACGTATGTTTTAATTGCATCCTTTTTCAAAATAGGCACTCTCCCCCTTCAGTCAAACACTCTGCATTCATGAGATGGAGCCGATACTGAAGAGAACGTGGAATCTGAAAGCCCCCCAATATTTGCCCAAGGAAGGGATCCTTAGGGAAAGGGGGATATTCCCCTTTGTGAAGCCAAGAACAGAGAAGAACTTGCAGGCCATTGTGAGGGAAGATGAGAAAATGGAGCTCTTCATTGTTTGATATCAGTTTTCAGTATTCCACAGTTTCTCTCTCGTACAAACAAAAAGAATCTCTAAGGTTTAGTTAGAGAACACATGGGTAGTTTATATATTCAGGTACAGAAATACACGCGTTGCGGAGGGTGTTTAATATTAAAAGGTCACATATCTGGAAATAGTTTGGTTTAAATATATATATAAAAACTGATTCATTGCTGCATAATTCTAGTTTTGAAGTCAGTTGATTTCAATGTATTTTGGGACTGAAGTAATACAAGAGTGAATCAGTTCCATAATTATTTTGGGAAAAAATTATATGCTGGTAGTTCTGGGGAATTTTTTTTCTGTACAAATCATTACTGCTTAAGGAGGGAAACCATACCTTTCTTCATATGGCTAAATTAGTTTCATCTTCCATATGCAGAAATGTTTCTTTTTAGGTTTGATTAGAGAAGGATTTTTTTTCCTTTGTAAATGGCAGATGTCTCAGATGAATAAGAGAATTAGGCATGCTGTTATGAGACAGAATCCTAAAAAATCAGATTATTGTAAGAAAGAGGGATTGAAAGTGTGAAAAGCTTACTTATTAGCATCCCTAAATTTAACTTATTAAAAAAAATTTTTTTACCACCTTTGACAACTGAAGCTGTTAATCAAAAAGAAATAATCAAGTTCTTAGCATTTTCTTAGTAACAAAGAAGAGAGGGCAACATTTTGGGTGTAAGTTAATCAAACATATAACACTGGTTGATAGTGAGGATCAAATTTCAGTAGCTATATTAATTGCTATGGAAACACTGTCCTTAAGGCAGCTTGCAGGGTATTTGTTGAGGTTGTAGGTTCAAAATATTTATTTTTTATCTTGTCAGTCTTCATTAAGGTGTAAAAATTGCAGTAATAGATGTGTTATATGCAGTTCTTTACTTAGCTACAAAACACACATTGATAAGTGTGTGGTAACATAGCTGTCAAAGATCTTAGAGGTCTAAAATACTATTTAGGGTTTTTATTTAAATTATCTGGGATGGATAGACAAGTATTAACAAAAACTTAAAAGTAAAGAAAAAAATGTTGCAAATATATTCAGGTTGCAAAAAGAAATATTGGAGACTAATGGAGTCTTGTCAGCTAAGTATTATTACTGAATATACACACAGAAATGTAAAATCTTCTGTTTTATTTATCAAAACATTGTGAAACTGCATTAAAAGACAGATGTTTCAGGAAAAATGGGGAAGGATCCACGACTAATTGCTACTAGAATATATTTGTGGTTAATGTAAATCAACCAAGTACCAAAGTACCACAATCTGTTTGCCACAGAGTTTCAAAGAGGCATCTCTGCTTGCAGGAAGCACTCAATTGTGGTCAAACTTAGAATTCACATCTGACATGTGGCTGCCCAGACTTCAGCAGGTCTGGAAAAAAATTCTGCCAATATTCTCTTATTCACAGAGAGAAAAAGAGCATCCTGCTGGAGCTCCAGTGTGAAAAGGCACGAGAAATGATGTTCTCAGCATACAGAGAACACTGGTAGGAGTGTGGCACTAAGGACAGTGCTGGGAAACTAAAGAAAAAGTATTTTCCCCTAGCAAATGGAGGCACGTAACAAAATAGGAAATGTGAAAATAAAAGGGGAAAACAGTTTCAGGTGAAGAAATATGAGAGTAGAAGGGTTGCTGGGGACCTCTTTTACCTAGAGATGTTCTGAGAACTATTGATAATGGACACAAAAATCACTCTGAACCTTGAATGGATGTGAAGAGTCAGATGAACTACTCCCACACAATGCAGTCAGCCTTAATGTAAGGGTTTTTTACACAGTAACAAAACAGATTATTAAAACCTGACCTTGTCAGTCTATGCCTATGTGAAGATTTTTTCATTCTTCCAACCTGCAGAATCATGAGATTGCTTGATTTAGTAGCAGCAAAAACAATGCCTTTAATATTAAGAACCTAGAGCGAAGAAAAAGTAGTCGTATCACAACCTACATCTGTGGCAATGTATTCTTTTCATGTTTTATTACATGCAGTTGCTGCTTATCTACCTAACTTCAATTTTTCCAGCTGACAAATTTACTTTAGCGGTTTCTTCTAGAATTGTGTGTTTTCTATTTATTGTTGATGGGTCACAGTTCATTGATAATTGTAGATTACTGTGATGCAGTAATCATCATTTTTCATTTTCCTTCCTTTAAAGCATGCACTTATAATTGCATGTGCATATGTGAAACACTGAAAATAAAACTTGGAAAGTCACGTGGGCTGGCTATCCAAAAATCACTAACCACTGTTAATAATTTGACGTGATGGCTTTTGAAAGATACTGTGTTCTACTTTGGAACTTTATTACTTATATATGCCATTTCATCATCTCTTTACAATTGGGAAAACCAGAAAATAGTCTTGATGGAAAGGTTTAGGGTGAGATGAAGATGTAATTAATGGGCACAGATATTGGTAATAACACTGTGGCCAGTGGAGCTCATTTAAGCCTTTATTCTCGCTAGTACTTAAATAATGTGCCTAATACTGAGAATGCACTTCAGCATTTCCCTTCTGGGTGTTTGAGTCTTGGCTTGCTTTTATGAAAGTTAATGATCTGTTCTACTTTTACACCCTGAGTGGGAAATTGCAGGAAGGCCTGTTTGTACAGCTCTATTGTGAGAGCATTGGAGCTGGATCATAAAGAGCCTGTAGTTAAACCATCATTTGTGGGGAAAGATCCAATGGTAAACGTGGAAATGGCCCTAATCCAATAAAAAAGATTCATGTGCTTTCTGCATATGTTGTCCTCAGCTTAAAGCATTATGATCTGCTGTAAAAACTGCCATTTCACTTGTGCTTTGGGCAGAAAAACAAATTAGGAAGCAGAGGGAAGGACGTGGAATAATCGCATAAAGTTGTTTGGATGCACAGTTTAAAGGGGTGATTTGCAGGACCTTATGCAGGGTCTGCTCAGCAGGAGAGGGGGTGGGAGAGGATGGAGGAAATGGTTGCACTCCTGTGAAGGTCTGTGAGGGGAAGGAGGCTTTGGTGCCATTCTGGTGTCCGCACCGCAGGCAGGACAAAGCTGAGGAGGTGTGAGAAAAGGCACTGAAACTGGTGGTAGGGATACAACTGCTGCTGCACAAGGAGGCACTGGGAAGGCTGGTCTAACACACCTCTTTTAAAGGTGGAAGGGAGTGGGACTGAGATTGATAAACTCTAGGAGTTGGTGAATATAGCATTTATAAAAAAGAGCGCCCAGACACCCCCCTGAGCAGTGGATGTAAGTCTAGCTAGGATGGATACCTGTAAAAATCTGTCCATGGTAGAACAGACCTGTGCCTGGGATAATTAATTTCACTGCTTAGACAGCTTTTCCCTCCCAGAGTGATGGCCTCGACCTATTTATGTGACCTTCAATCTCTCTTTCCAGCGGGTCAGTGAAAGGCTAAGCTGTGCAACTTCTTTACCAGGAGACTGTAGGAAAATTATAGAAAAGGGGTTTTGCTATAGACTCCAATTTTGCGGTTGCTCTAACATTTATTTGGCTTGCATGACTATGAACTGTTCTTTCTGCTTGGTCAGAAATGCACAGGAAGGACACTTGAAGGTGGAAGGTTGAATAAATCATTGATTCTCAACAAAATAAGAAGAAATTGGCAAAGGATATTTTTTCTTTCTCCTCAGTAGCTGCAGCCTCTTGCTCCCTGGATATTGCCCTCATGTGAAAGAGGGTTAACTTTCTTCCAACCTTTTAGACACATCTTCTATCCCTTTTCCATGGCAGCCAAGGTGTGCTCCAGGGACTACTGATTGCCCTAATTTCCACGTTTTCATGGTTCGGTATATTTAAAGGGAATATAAATTAATATGAGATGAGATAAAATCAAGATAAAGAGAGAAGAATGCAAAAACAATGGGATATTTTATGGCTAGTAAGAAGAATATCAAGTTTTAAATACCCTTGTACCAGCACTCAGTCAAATGAAAATAAAGTATCAGTGATGACAGGTTTGAATTTTGGGTAGCTGGTGAAATTTCACTTTTCCTAATCCAAGATTCATTAATGCAAAGACAACACTATCCCAGGGTTCCTTGCGGACTTACACCCTCACATCCTTAGCCTATACATAATTTATTTGTACTATTTAAATGTACATTTTGTAGATTTTAAGTTTGGGGCTTTAGAAATCTAAATTATGGATACACTGTTTGAGGAGAAAAAGGAATTACAAGATTTATATATAATGAAAGCAAGGAACTGAAGACCTCCCTCTCCTCAGCACTGCTGTGCGTCCCTGTGGTCTCAACCACCTAAATTCAAGGCATTACACTTTCTGTCTCATCTGGCCTCAAAGGCACTGTTATTACTTCACAAATTGCAAGTTGATTCAGATTGCCCTTAAATGACCCAGCATCCTTCTTTTAACTCTTGTCTGCCTGAACTGGTTCACACCACCCCGGACCCCTGGCAGATGAGGCCCCTACCTAGGTCAGAGCCTCAAAACACTCATTTTCTCCTGGGACTGCATTTCAAAATGTACCTCTGCAACACCACAAGTTGTCACAAACAGCAGGAGGACTACAAGGCAAAAGTCTTGTTGCTGCTGGAAATTAATTAATAAAGAAAACTTTCAAGAATTCTCATTATTTAACAGCATTAGGTCAGTCTGATGTATACAGTGAGCTCTCCTAAAAGATACATAGAATTTAAAAAAAAATTCTGATATATTCTCATTCCCAATTTTCTTTCTTCTTGAATCTCAGGCCTTATGTTATGTTCTCCTAAGGATTTCACAGCTCCTGCTTCTATTAAAAGATGCTTTTGAAATAAATACCTGTTGTCTGGCAGGGGATCAGAGGCAGCAGCACCTGGCATAAGAGGCAGCCTATCCTGCAGAGACCAGCACTGCTCTGAGATGCCATTCCTGCTTTTTTTTCAGAGAAGTACAAGTGGTGGCTGCTACCAGGTTTGCTTTCAGGCTGTTTCTGCTCCTGTATCATGTTGCAGAATTGATACACAGCACTGTAAATGGTGTGATATGAAGTTAAACACAGACTGCTGCCTGCAAAAAAAAAGCAAACAGGAGAGCAGCACAAGAAATACAGGGTGTGAAATCCAGTCATTAGCTAAAGTTATTCTGATGGCAGCTGTCGAATCACCCTGCAAATAATGCTGGAAAGAATTATCTTACAGGAGGCCTCTGCCACTCGGTGCTGGATCTCTGCCTCCATTTTGCTTTTGTCTTATTAAGCAAGACAACACTGCTTCTGTCTTTCCCAGATCTGGAAAGCAGAGTTTATTAAAGAGAGTGCACTGTATTTCATATGTTTTTTTTTTCTTTCTGGATGGTATTTGTTCAGAGCACTACTAGAAAGAACTCCAGAGCATGATCTTCCCTTTCCAATCTTACCTTTGTTGATGAGCACTGACACAGACGTCATTGTAGCCTCTAAAGCATCCTCATTACTCCTGAGATCACACACGTGGAAATGCATGGGATGTCTTGGTGAGAGCTCTTGTTGTAAGTCCTTCACAAAATCAGGTAGATGTCACTGTTTCACTTGTGTTCTGTGTTTTCAAGGTTTTCTTGGTTTGTTTTTTTCTGCTTTTAAAAGTTTAAAAAAAAAAAAAAAAGCCTAGATGTGCTGGGGAACAGCCTGAGCTTTCCCAAATGTTTTCCTGGTTAGTCTTTCCCTGTGTTAGCTGTAATGGCACTGGCACTAGTCTGAAAATTGTTGGTAGCTGGTTGGACTCCTGCAGCTTCTCTTAGAAGTCTCCTTCTGAGCCAACCCTATCTTGATGGGTTATTTCTCTAATATTCATATTCATATTTACCCATCATGGCAGATGTAGCTGAAACCAACTGCCTTAAGTCCTACTTTGGGGGACTAAAAATTGGACCATTATTCTGTCTTACCAGACACCCCTTTGAAAAGCTAGTTGTGTCTATCCAGATGTTTCATGCTGATATTCCCTCTCAGAGAAAGGATATTTTGGCAGGTCTATCTTTCCTTTGTAGGGTCAGTCTCTTTAGCACTCCTGTTTCAGATTTTCCTTTCTGTCAGAACTTCTGGAACTGAGGGGTCTGGAAGAAATGCTGTTTTAAAGAATAAGCACAGCTTGTTAAATGGCAGTCACAACATTCATAATATCCAAGTTTAAACAAGGAGAGAAATAGTTAAAGCACAGTACATCATGTATTGTTGTCACAATAAATATTATTTTCTACCAAGTGTAAGCAAACTCTCGGTAAATCTCTCTCTTCTACCTCAATTTACCTGTTGGGATATGTATGACAGATTGCTTTAAGGACTTATCACTCACTGGGTACCTGTAAATTCACAATTGTTGCTATTGTAATAAATCAGTTAATTTCCTGTGCAGCAGCTCTTATCCTCTTCTCCTGCTTTCTTGGTTTTATGTTGTTGATAGCTGTGTGAACAGTGTTTAAGTACTGAGTAAGGCACTTGATTAAAGGCAGTGAGGAAAGTGTTTGAGATGTAATGGACTGGTTTTTGAGGAGTACATAACTCAAAACTTGCATATTTATACCTGTTAGCTGCTTTGAGTGCTCAGATGAAGAGCTAAAACAAGGTGACAGGTTAGATATTTCTCTTTGGAGGAAAGTGGAGGAATAATTTTATAACAGAACAGACAAGTTTCGCTAAAAATCTAATTTTTAGAAAGGAGGGAATATTTCTTGTCCCATATACAATTATCCTTGATTTCTAACCCTGTTATTCTGGT
>WEIT01013796.1:16538-31070 GCA_013389985.1 Dryoscopus gambensis | reverse complement strand
GAGATGGGGAAGGGGCTGGGGAATTCCTGAGGGAGCCAGGAAGGGGCTGGAGAATTCTTGAGGGAGCTGGGAAGGGGCTGGAGAATTCCTGAGGGAGTTGTAGAATTCCTGAGGGAGATGGGAAAGGGGCAGGAGAATTCCTGAGGGAGATGGGAAAGGGCTGGAGAATTCCTGAGGGAGCTGGGAAGGGGCTCAGCCTGGAGAAAAGCGGGATCAGGAGGGGACATCCCCAATCTCCACAAGTCCCCGGCAGGAGGGCACAGCCAGGGCGGGTCCCAGGGGACACCAGGACAGGAGGGAACGGCCCCGAGCTGTTCCAGGTGGGACATCAGCAGGAATTCCCTCCTGGAAAGGGCGCTCAGGATCGGAAGGAGCTGCCCAGGGAGGTTTGGAGCCGCCATCCCTGGAGGTGCCACCTGGCCGTGGCACTCGGTGCTCTGGGCTGGGGGCAAGGTGGGCACCGGGCACAGCTTGGGCTCGATGATCCCGGAGCTCTTTTCCAACCTCAAACTCCACGATCCCGGTTTTGCTCCGTGCTGGAATGTGAAATGCTGCCAACGTCCCCTCTCGGAGGTGCCTCCTGTCCCCATCTCATCCTCGGCTTCCCGACCCCGTTCCCTTCTGGGATTCTGTGGCTCCGTGTCCGTCCTGCTGGGCTCAGCTCTTCCCATCACCTCGAATCCCATTAAAATCCTCAAATCCTCCCTTCTGCGCCAGCAATCCCACTGCAACATTGCCGGGCACGTTGTAATTAGTGATCTCCGGCTAACGAACCAACGCGGTGACCAAACCTCCCGCCTTTCCCATCAGAAATGCCAAAAATTCCCCAGAGCTTTGGGCGGCCTCAGAGCTCGGAATGAACTGCTCTGTTCCGAAACCTTCCACTCCTTTTCCCGTTTTCCCGACATTTCCCCCATTTTGTGTCCCCGAATTCCGTATTTAAATAGGGTTTAGGTGGGATGGTGCCCGTAGGGGCTGTTCCCTGACCTCACCGCGATGATGAGAGATGGGTTGGATACCAAACACTTGGAAATCCTTCAGCGGGCTTTAAAGGAATTCTATTTATTTGTAATTTATTCTATTTATTGCTGCTGGGAACGCTCAAGAGCTGGGAATTCCACGGCAGGAACTGGGGCGTTGGTGACCCCTTTCCACCTTCAGGGCCTTCCGTGGAGCCTCTGCTGTGGAATCCCACATTTCCTGCCCTGGTGGAGGAGCCCAGGAGCTCAGGAGGTGCTGAAGGGACACAGCCGGAGCTGGGAGCTGTGGTTGAGCTGCCCCAGGACCGTGCCGGATCCTGTTGGGAAAACCCTTGGGAATGGAAGGGGCAGGAGGCTGAGCCCGCGTTCCCTGGGTTTGGGAGGGGTTTGACCTCCCCGCAGGGGCAGGGGAGGCTCTGGGACAGGAGGAAATGCGGGTGATGAGGATGATGAGGATGAGGAACGGATCCGCGCGGCTCCAGAGCTCCGCGCTTCCCTGCGTGTCGCATCCAGGCCTTTGGAAGTGTGGAAATTGTGGCAGATTTTGTGCATTTCGGGCGTCAAATCCCTTTAAAAATCCCATTTTTTGGGGGAAAAAAAAAACTTCCTGGATTTCCTTACCCGCAGTTCCGCGCTGCGGGCGGCAGAGGGCGCGCTCGGGCCGCGGTTGGTGCGCTTCGATTTTACCATTATTTATTATTTTAATATTACTATTCCTACGGAGATCCCTTAATCGAAGGGCTCCGGGTGCTTTAATTACAACTGGAGCCAGCCCGCACAGCGGGGCGAGGCTCTGCAGGGCCACGGGGAGCCCTGGGAATTGCGATGAGGATGAGGATGATGATGAAAATGAGGATGAGGATGAGGATGAGACTCTTAACCCCAGGCCAACCTCTGCACCACAACCCCGACCCCGGAGCGCCCCCAAACCTCCCGATCCCCGCCGCGGGTGCCATCCATCAGCAGATGGCAGCGCCCTGCCCCGCTCCCGCTGTTATTCCTGGCTGGGAGATTCCCTGGATCCAACCCCGCAGTCTAGACGGGCTGACGGACGGACGGGATTCCTGCGCTGTTAGGTAAGCAGCGCACAGACACCCATTATGCAAATTCCCAGCCCGAGTGGCCTCTGAAACATTCCTGGGATTGTCTAAATAAGGTGCTGTTTCAGCCCCAAACCGGAGCCGGGATTTTGGGTGCCTTCCAGCTGGAGGTGGGAATTTTTTTCTCCCCCCCTCTCTCCTGATCAGCACGGACCGAGAGCTTTCGGCCTCTGCAGCTGCCCAGATGTGCAGGAGGGAGAGAAAATCGGGCAGATAGAAAACCTCCCAGCCTCCTGCTGCTCGCGGCTGCCTTCGCAGCTGCTTTATATCCATATTTTATTAGGATTGCGCAGAACTCGCGGCGTTCTCTGCTCTCTTGAGCTGCAAAAATCGGATTTTAATGGCGACGGGCAAAGCTTGGAGGGTGCAGTGACCCAGCCCTGCACGGAGGTGTTGCCCTGCTCAGAGCCTGCCTGACTCATCCCCGGGGCTGGAGGAGGTGGCGATGGATCATCCCCGATGATCCAAAGGCTTTGGAGCCGTCCGTGGCATTTGCGCCCCGTCCTTTTTGCCATTCAAAGAGCCTTTCAAGCCCCCGGGGCCGCCGAGTTGTTTGTGCAGCTCTGTCATGGATCTGTTCCACGATCCCGGATTTCTGAGCGCTCCCCCCGTGGTTCTGTCCCTAAAATTCCATCCCCTGCCCCAGCCTGGAGCTGTTTGAGGCTCCTCGGAGCTGGCCCAGGGTGAGCTCCAGGAGTCGGGAATTGGCCGGCGCCCAGCGAGGCCGGCTCCAGCTCCTGCTCGGGAAAACATTGGAAAGCTTCCCGATCCTGAATCCACTGCCCAGGCACGTGATTTTCTGGGAATGAGCTTCGAAAGCGCTTCAGAAATCCCTACATGGGGTGGTGTCGGCTGCGGGGAAAGCCGGGACGAGGGCTTTGCTTGGCTTTCTTTGTGGTGGCCTCTCGGGCTGTCGGTGCCAGCTCTGCTCTGCTGCTCCTTGCCTAAGAAAGGGCAAAAAAAATCCAGTTGTTTGGGGTTTTTTTTGGGGGAAAAATTGCAGCATTGCTCGTGTTTTCCTGAGCGTTGTTCATTTAGGGGCACGGTTAATCCTTTAAGGGCTGTGTGTAGGGGAAAGGGTGGGATGGTCACCCTGCCTTTGAGGGGGACTTGGACCCTCCCTTCCCGCCGTGGGGGCTGGGATCCCGTGTTTTCCTGGCTGGGAATTCTGTCCTTGGGTGTTTCCTGCACTTTGGGGTGAGCTGCAGCCCCCGTTGCCATCCACGGTCACGGACGGCCCCACAAAACCTCCTGGGAATTCATTCCAGACCCTAAAACCTGCTGGGGATTCATTCCAGTCCCCCAAATCCTGCTGGGGATTCACTCCAGCCATCCCAAACCTGCTGGGGAGAGATTTCAGTCCCCCAAATCCTGCTGGGGATTCACTCCAGCCATCCCAAACCTGCTGGGGAGAGATTTCAGTCCCCCAAATCCTGCTGGGGATTCACTCCAGCCATCCCAAACCTGCTGGGGAGAGATTTCAGTCCCCCAAATCCTGCTGGGGATTCACTCCAGCCATCCCAAATCTCCTGGGAGGTGATTCTGGCCCCACAAAACCTGCTGGGGATTCAATCCAGACCCCAAATCCTACTGGGGATGCATTCCAGCTGTCCCAAATCCTGCTGGGGATTCATTCCAGCCATCCCAAATGCTGCAGGGAGGTGATTCCAGCCATCCCAAATGCTGCAGGGAGGTGATTCCAGCCATCCCAAATGCTGCAGGGAGGTGATTCCAGCCATCCCAAATGCTGCAGGGAGGTGATTCCAGCCATCCCAAATGCTGCAGGGAGGTGATTCCAGCCATCCCAAACCTGCTGGGAAGTGACTTTTTATTGGGATAAATAAAAGCAGCTCCGTCACACCTCCCCCAGGCGCGCGCTCTGGCAGGAGGGAACCCCAAACCCGGAGCCCTTCCCGCGGTTCCCCGCGGTTCCAGAGGCCCCGGAGTCTTTTCCAGCTCAGCTTTTGCCGTTTCTGCCCCGAGATGGCAGATAAGGGAGCAGCCGAGCGCTGCTGACTCAGTTCTTGCCGGCTCTGAGGTTCGTCCTTCCTGCTCTCCCACACCCCGAAACCTTCACCCCGCAGCCCCCACCCGCGGCTTTTCCGCCCCAAAATTCCCTTCCCTGCTGCTCCAGGAGCTGGAATAACCCCCTGGGGTTTTTTTTAGGGAGAGCATGTGGGCAGGGCAAAGGGGTCGCCGGGGTTTGCTGGCACCGGGATTTGTCCCGATAAACACCCAGAACCGAGCAGGGAGGTGATTCCAATCCTCCCGGATCCTCCCGAATCCTCCCGGATCCACACAAACCATTCCCCACCTCTGCTGCGCTGCCACCCGTTAACAAAAAATCCAGGAATTGGGGTTGTTTTCCAGGCAAACCTGGGCTCCCGCGGTGCCCGAGCTCACGGGTTCGGGGGTTTTGTCATCGATTCTGCGAACCCGGAGCCGCCGCGGCCGTTTTTGCTCGCGGGATGGCTCGGCTGAACCTTCCCGGGGCAGGTCGGAAACGCTGCCTGGAGGAGCCCAGGTGAGCCCCCAGGAAAGTCTGGGAAAGGCTCCGTCTTTCTGCTGGGAAATTCCAGCTGGGATTGGAAGCGGCGTCGCCGGGTGAAGGGTTGTTGGGGAGAGGATTGAGGTGAAAAGGCCGAATTTTTGAGGAAAGGCATTAAAAACCCAAAAAACCTAGGAGGGGTTTTTGGGGCAGCAGCAAGGGATCCGTGGGTTTTAAGGAATATTTTCCTTCTTCCTGAATTCCTGAGCTTGAGCTCAGCGGTAGAAAACGGGTCTTTAAATCCCTGCTTTTTTCAACTTAAAACTGAAGCTTAAAAACTGATTTTTAAGGGAAATCCTCCGGCTCTCACCTGAATTGTGGGAAATCGGTGCGGAGCAGAGGCTGAGATCGTGGAACTGCCCTGCTGGGGCTTTATCCAGATTTTTTTCAGGATAAATTTATATAAAACTCCTATAAATTTGTATAAAACTTCTATAAATTTGTATAAAACTCCGATAAATTTATAGAAAACTCGCATACATTTATACAAAACTCCTATGATTTTATATAAACCCCCTATAAATTTATATAAAATCCCTATAAAATTCATCTAAAACTCCCTGAACTGTTGATTTTCCCTCTTCCCAGCTGCTTTCCCAGGCTCCCATCCCTGAGCCCAGCATTCCTCAGCTCCCCTGCCCCAGCTCATTTGCCTGGGATTTGTTTAAATTTGTTTAAATTTGGGATCCCAGCTCCCAGACACCTCCCTGAGCTGCAGCTCCAGCCCCGTCCTCTGGAGATTTACACCCTGGCTGAAATAAAATGGATTTTGGAGCTGATGATTGCTGGAATTCCTCGGGAATCCCCGAATTGGGATTGAGTGGAAGCGTTGCTGATTCGGCTCTCAGATATTTCCCTGGAAAACCTGAGAGGAAAATTCGCTTTTATTTTTAAAGTCTGGAGTGGAGAAATCTTCGCTTTGGGATTCTCCGCTGCTCCGGGCTCGTCCCTGAGCTGGTTTTTCCTTGGAATTCAGCTTTTCTGCGGGGCCAGCTCCAGCGCTGCAGGGAAAACGGGCCAAAACAGGAAAGAAAGAGGAAGAGGCAAATCAGCCCCTCATGAATTTGGGAGCGGAGCTGCTCTGCCTCATCATTCCCGATGGGAATTATTTGATGGAAAGGGACAATCCCTTTTTTCGGGGGGATTTTGGGATACCCTGAGGCCGCAGCCCTGGTCACAGGGATGGGGACACCAGAGCGATGGGGGGACTCTGGAATATTCTGCTCCCGTCTTCCCAAATCCCAAGGCCTTGGATTTGGGGATAGGAGAGGGAGGAGATGCTGCAGGGGCTCAGGCACCCGAAATGTGCTCCGTTTTCCCTTGGAATGACCCCAAATCCACGCCCTGGGTGCGACCGAGGGGCCGTCGGTGCGGCGGGAATTCTTTGGAATCTCTTCCCGTCGTTCCCACGCCGGATCCTTCTCCCTCTCTCCCTCTTGGGTGTTGATTTTCCTTCCTCACGCCAGCCGACACCTCTTTGTTTTGCCAGGTTTTTGGGGGAATTGAGCTCGGCTTTCCCACAGAGGGGCCATCCAGCCCCTGGGAAGAGGGGTTGGGATGTTTTTACCCGGGTGCCGTTCCAGCTGGGAAAGGCGTCACCGGGTGGGAATGGCTCCGGCTGCAGTTCCCAGCCGGGATTTAAAGGGTTTTGGTGAGCCTGGACCTTGGGTCTCGCACGTTCCCAGGGAAGCTGTGGCTGCCCCTGGGTGCCTGGGAGTGTCCAAGGCCGGCTGGGAGCAGCCTGGGATGGCGGGAGCTGTCCCTGCCCAGGGATGGGGTGGAATGGGATGAGCTTTACGGATCCCTGGCGGATCCCGAGGTGGCTTTTGGGGAGGTTTGGGACAGGTGGGGCTCTGCTGGGACACAGACAGCGCTTCCGAAGCTTTTCTGGGAAAGGGGAGCCCTAATTCCGGCAGCTGTTGAAAGGGAATCGCCTCCAGCCATCCCTTTTTAGGAGCAGGGTGGGATTCAGCTGCCTTTGATGTTCCTCTTTTGCGCCAAACCAGAGCCATTTTCTCTGAATTTCTCCATGAAAAATGCTTTTCCCCCCTAAAAAAATGACTCCTCAGAAGAGACCACGAACGGGAACCGGAATGGAGCCTTCAAAAACCCGGCCAGCTTTGATCCCTAAACTTAAAAACTCGATGGGATCAGAGCTGGGATTCTCGGAGAGAAATATTTGGGAGCATTTGTGGCTTGAAGAGGAATGAAAGGGGGATGAAATCTCTGGGCTTTGATCGGCTCTGTGCTCATTCCCTGTGGGAAGCAGAGGGTTTGGGGCCAGGAAGAGTTCCAGGCACGTGGAGCCATCCCAAATCTTATCCCGTTTTTTTTGGCAGACGGTGGGATTTCAGTTGTAGGCACAGCTCGGAGTGGGGCGCAGGACTCTGGGTTCCCTCCGGTGGCTGTGACCCATCCCGGAGTTCTGGGATTCCTCCTTTGGGGGTCCCAGTTGGATTCAGGGCTCCTGGCGGGGAGCTGAATGGAATCCACTGATCCCAAAAATCCCAGGAGCCGCCCGCTCCGGGAGGGATCAGTTGAACAGCACAGAGCCGCGCCGGGGGTTTAATTCAAGCTGGAATTCCGGGATCGCCCTTCCCTTAATCCCCATCCCGAGCTTTTCAAGCTGGGCCTGCCTGGAGGAGAATCCCAGCAGCGCATCCAAGGGAGGGGGTTATGGGGTGAGCATGGAGAGCAGGTTGTGCTTCAAATTCCCAAACCCCTCCTGGAGCAAGATCATCCCCGAGGTGCTTCCCAACCCAAACCGTGCCAGAATTCCAGGACGTGCTGGCAGCTTGAGGATCACACCCTGCTTCCCGTTCCTGCTGCTTTTCCAGGGGTTCGGGAGAAAGTTATCTGGGAGTTTTATTGCCCCACGGGGGTTTATCTGGAGCAGGATTTGTTTACAAACAACCAACAGGGCCATCTGCTGTCCCGAGGAACCTTTGGAACCTTTGGAACCTTTGGAACCTTTGGAATGGGGTATCTGCTCCCGAGATTCAAATGACAGCGGCCTCTGCGCTCCCGCGGCGCCCAGGGAATGCCAGGGGCTGGAATTCTGCCCTCAGCTCCTGCTGCTTCCCAAAGTGCCCCAGCCACGCCTGCTGGCACCTGGAACCCCCCCGGTCCTGGGCTGCATTCCAGGGAATTGTGGCAGCAGGAGAAGGGGGAATTCTGCCCCTCTGCACGGGGAGGGTCTGCGGGAGCGAGGCCAGAGGAGCTCAAGGAGCAGAGCTCTTCCCTCTGGAGCCAGGCTGGGAGAGCTGGGAATGTTCCCCTGGAGAAGGGGAAGGCTCCAGGGAGAGCTCAGAGAGCTCCAGGGCCTGAAGGGGCTCCAGGAGAGCTGGAGAGGGGCTGAGGACACGGGATGGAGGGACAGGACACAGGGAATGGCTTCCACTGCCAGAGGGCAGGGCTGGATGGGATATTGGGAAGGAATTCCTGCCTGGAAGGGTGCTGAGGGAATGGGATGGAATTCCCAGAGCAGCTGTGGCTGCCCCATCCCTGGGAGTGCCCGAGGCCAGGCTGGGATAACCTGGGATAGCGGGAGGTGTCCCTGCCCAGGGAATGGGATGATCTCCAGGGAGGTTTGGAATTCCCATCCCCGGAGGCGTCCAAGGAATTCCTGGACGTGGCACTCCGTGCTCCGGGCTGGGTGACAAGATCCAGGCACAGCTTGGGCTCGGCCATCCAGATCTTTTCCAGCCTCCAGGGTTCCATAATTCTATTCAGACCCACTCGCTCCGTTCCCATCCTGCTGCCGGCCTGGATTGATCGATTCCCTCGGGGAGATATTCCTTGGAATCCGCTGCCTTTGGATTGCAGATTCCCGCCCCTCATCTCGGCCCCGTGGCACCGCTCAGGGTCCGGCTCCGGCGTTCCAGGACTCGTTTCGTCCTCTCGTTCCTGCCAAGGATTTGGGGTTGGCAGCCGGATCCGAACGCGATCCCGGTGGGAGCGAGGAGGTGCCGGGATGTTCTCGGAGCAAGGAGGGAGTGACATTATCCCGGGAAATGTCAGCCTGGATCGGCTTTTGGGTGTTGTTTACATTGATCCCGATCCCACAGAATCCCGGGATGGTTTTGGGTGGGAACGACCCTAAAACTCATCCACTGCCACCGGGGACACCTTCCCCTATCCCAGGTTGCTCCATGTCCCTGGATTTGGACACTCGCAGGGATGTGGAGGAGCAGTTTGGGCCGGAGTTGATGAGGGAGATTTGCAGGATTCCAGGCTGGGAACCTCCTGTCCTGTCCCAGGAGAGTCAGGCGGACAAATGATCAAACAGCAGGAACTCAGAACCCCCGGTGGGACGCGGAATTCCACTCCCAGCCTGTCCTTCCCCAGCTCTGCCAGCTCCCTGGGAGCGGGGCCATTCCCGGAGCACCGATCCCCCTGCTTTTCCCTGCCTCCTGCCTCTGGAAAACTCATCAGAGTCATTCCGGAGGCTCCTCACGTGGCAGCAGAGCTCTGCCCGCTCCCTCCAGCCCACCCCACGTGCCCGCAGCCGGATCCCAACGATCCCGTTCCTTTTAACACTTTCCAACCCCTTTATTCAAGGCCCTTCCCATGCATCCATCCATCCATCCATCCATCCATCCATCCATCCATCCATCCCTCCCTAAATTCGAGGCTGTCCTTTATTTCATCCCTCCGGGCACGTTCCCACCCCGCATCCCCGCCGAGCGCAGGCTCCCGCTGCCACATTCGGGAAGCTGGGATCGTGTCCCAGCCCAGCGGGGCTGAATCACCGGGAACGAGCCGTGTTTGTCTGCAGGGATGTGCTGCTCACACGTGGGGGACAGAACGGGTTCGCAGCCGGCTCTGGGATTGGGGGAGCAAAGCTTTGGAAGCGCCGTGGGATCGTTCCGCGGCTCAGCCTCGCTCAGCTCGCTGCTCCTTGGAATTAAAAGGATATTTTTCCCTGCTCTTTTCGCACCAAAAGAGGAAAACTGGGATGAGTGGGTTCCTCATGGCTCGGGGAGGTGGGAACGTGACTCATGTGCCAGGGAAAGCTTGGGAAGAGGAGGAGGAGAAGGTGGGAAAGGAGGAGGAGGAGGAGCCGCAGCGGCGCCAAGGATTTCGCTGCTCCTGCTGCAGCCTTTTTTTGGCCGTAGTAGCACCGAGCTCCCGGCAGCTTTCCCCAGCATTCCCAAACGGGCATTTTTCACAGGATGCTAAATCCTGCCTCTCCTCCCGTTATTTTTAGCCTGGGGGACTCCAGGTAGGAGCAGCACGAATTAATCTCGGAAGAGGGGAAAGGCAAAGCAGGGATGCTGTGCAGCACCAGGATTTTCCCTCTTTTTCTAGGGACGGTCTTGGTTTTCTCAAGATCAGGTTTTTGGGGTTTTCATTGTGAGGCTTTTAGGATGTTTGGGGTTTTTTTTTGGTTTAGGATTATGTTAAGATATGGAGTTCAAAGAATTATAAGAGTGTATGTTAGGAATACTGGGAATATATAAAGGGATATAAAAAGAAAAGGGGAAAACTCATCACGGCATCCCTGGGAACTGTGTGGATTTATGGAGTTCCCTGGATTGGAAGAACCTTTCAGATCATTCTGCCACAGGCAGGGACACCCCCCGCTATCCCAGGTTGCTCCAGCCTGGCTTTGGACACTTCCAGGGATGGGGCAGCCACAGCTGCTCTGGGAATTCCATCCCATCCCCTTTCCATCCTGACAGGGGGGAATTCCTTCCCAAATCCCACCTAACCCTTCCCTCTGGCAATTCCGAAGCCATTCCCTTTATCCTGTCCCTCCAGCCCCTATAAATAACCCCTTTCCACCTCCCCTGTCAGCTCCTTCAGGTCCTGCAAGGCCACAAATCGCTCGCTCCAAACTCTCTCTCTCCTCCAGCCAAGTCCAGCTTTCCCTTATCTCTATTTTTTCCCCCCCCAGATGATTTTCTAAATATAAACCCCACAGCTTGCCCGTGACCCCAAGGCAGCTCCCTCACGTGCCTCCCCTCCCCGACCCTTTCACACAGTGGGGAAAAATTCCTTTTTTAGCCTCGCCGGCCCCGCTGGCAGCGGCTCCAGCCCTGAGCTCAGCCCTGGAGCGCCGCCAGCCCAGCGTGACCGCGCTTCCTGGAAGAGGCACAAAACAAAAGGACCTTCGGCTTCCTCCCTCCCTCCTCCCCGCGGACCCAGCCCCGAGCTGGGAGTTGCAAACCCTCACATGATGCTGCAGTCATCGGCTTGTCCCAAAAAGCCACGGTTTTGCGGGAAAGCGGCCTCGGCCGGGGTTGTGTCGGTGGCGAAACGAGCGCGGAGGAGTCACGGGGCTCCTGAACCCGTGGGATCATCCCGCTTTGGATGAGGCCTCTGGGCTTTTGGGGATGATTTAGGGAGGGGGGGTGGTTTGTCATCATTGTCACCCTCTGGAGTTCCAGCAGGGATAAAAACAAAGCTGGGGAGGGAAAGTCACAGGGCTGCGGGGACGGGCGGAGGAGGAAGAGCAGCCGCGTTTCACTCATGTGATGTCCGCGCTCCCAAAGGTCGCTCACGTGCGCCGGGAACGGGAACGAGCCGGGCCCCGGTGCCAGCGGGTCCCNTGGGCACTCACCCCAAGTGTGGCTCAGTGTCCCCGTCCCAGTTTGGGATTGGAGCTGGGCACTCACCCCAAGTGTGGCTCAGTGTCCCCATCCCACTTTGGGATTGGAGCTGGGTGTTCATCCCGAAGTGTGGCTCAGTGTCCCCATCCCAGTTTGGGATTGGAGCTGGGCACTCACCCCAAGTGTGGCTCAGTGTCCCCGTCCCAGTTTGGGATTGGAGCTGGGCACTCACCCCAAGTGTGGCTCAGTGTCCCCATCCCACTTTGGGATTGGAGCTGGGTGTTCATCCCGAAGTGTGGCTCAGTGTCCCCATCCCAGTTTGGGATTGGAGCTGGGCACTCACCCCAAGTGTGGCTCAGTGTCCCCGTCCCAGTTTGGGATTGGAGCTGGGCACTCACCCCAAGTGTGGCTCAGTGTCCCCATCCCACTTTGGGATTGGAGCTGGGTGTTCATCCCGAAGTGTGGCTCAGTGTCCCCATCCCAGTTTGGGATTGGAGCTGGGCACTCACCCCAAGTGTGGCTCAGTGTCCCCGTCCCAGTTTGGGATTGGAGCTGGGCACTCACCCCAAGTGTGGCTCAGTGTCCCCATCCCACTTTGGGATTGGAGCTGGGTGTTCATCCCGAAGTGTGGCTCAGTGTCCCCATCCCAGTTTGGGATTGGAGCTGGGCACTCACCCCAAAGTGTGGGGTTCAGATTTTGGGGTTTGCATCCCGGCAGGGCTGACCACTCCCGCTCCAGGTGAATTCCTGCCTTAGGGAGAAGATTCTCCCCTGGGGCTCTGAGGCTTGACTGGGATGTTAATGATGGGATCCTGGAATGGTCTGGGTTGGGAGGGCCTTAGAGCCCATCCAGTTTCACCCCATTCCATGGGCAGGGACAGATTCCCCCATCCCAGGGTGCTCCAAGCCCCATCCTTGGGGCAGCTCCAGGGATGAGAAATGTGTGGGGTCAGAGGATTCGGGGTTTGGCAAAAATCCCTGAATTTAGCGCAGCCCATTGAGCAGGTCCAGCCTTGGAGTGTCCGGGGGGTTGTGTCCAGCTGTGGCCTGGCGCTGGACAGATGTTGGGATGTTCCAGGAGGAATTTCCTCATGGAAAGGGGGGTCAGGCACTGGAAGGAGCTGCCCAGGGAAGTTTGGAGTCGCCATCCCTGGAGGTATCCAAGGAGCCGGATGCGGCACTGGGTGGGAATCAGGAACGGGTTGGATTCAATGATCCTGGAGGGCTTTTCCGACCAAAATAATTCTGGAATTCTGCTTTATCCCTCACCGGGCTGGCGCCGTGGAACCTGTTCCTCCCTCGAATCCCGGCACTTTCACAATCCCAGCGTTGCTCCATTCCCGCCCGGATCCCTCCCTCCCGTGAGTGGGACCGGGACGGTGTTTGTGCCTCTCCGAGCTCCCAGCCGGGGCTGGAGCCGCTCCCCAATCCCTGCCTGAGGCGGCTCCGGAGCCCATCCCGCACTCTCCGGCCCTGTTGCGACACGGGATTTTCTTTGGGAAGAGAAACTCTGGCGTTTCGGGGCCGCGCCGGCCTCGAGTCAGGGCTGGCACCGCGGTGTCTGGAGAGGGTTTTATTCCTGCTTTTCCTCTTCTCCTTGGAGCCCTGCTGCTCCACTCCCAGGCGTCTCCCGGCCACCTGTGGGTTGGAAAAGCTGGAAAAGCTCATTCCTTCCCCGATTCCAGCGGAATTCGGGATTTTGAATCCTGAATTCACCCCCAAGAGTGGTGGCGGCGGGTGGCCTCGCTCCCGGCTTCGGGAACTCATCCCTTTGGAAAAGCTTTCCCAAACCCGGCCGTGATGGTGAAGCCAAGCAGGTGTGACCCAGGGAAGAGATTCCAGGGCGGAAAACGGGATTTAAAGCACAGGGAAAAATCCTAATGAGCGGCTCCTGTTGAAAAATCTCCCCCACGGACCTGGAAAAAGGGGATTTTTGTGGGTTTGGACAGAGCAGAGCAAGTGCCAGTCGGTGTTCCGAGCTCTGGGAGTCGAAATGGGATAAAAATCCCGCTAAAAAATGGGATTTAAAAGCCTCTGTGGGGTTCTTGGGGGATGCTTGGACAGACAATTCAACACAGAAGTTTTGCAATTTAACTTGAACTGGATTTTACTGGACCCGGCCATGGTCGAACACACCCGGCAGGAGGCAGGCGTTGGGAATTCCGGCTTGGAAAATGCAGCTTTCCAGCTGAATGCCCCCCGGGATGGACGTTTTCCTTGGAGCTGCCTCGGGAAAGGGGCTGGAAACGCTCCCGGCTCCCATTCCCGGGAGGTTTCTCCGTGGATCATCACAGAGAGCCGAGTCAGCGCTTTGGCTGTTTGCTCAGCTTCCCGGGAGAGAATTCCTTATCTCCCTGTTTTCCACGGGACGGATTTCGTTCCGAGTCAATATTTTTGCCACAACCTGCAGCTTTTTTGGGGTTGTTTTTTTTTCCGCGGCTGCCGTTGTTTTCCAAAGCTGGCGGTTCCCGACGCTCCCCTGGTGCAGGTGCGGGGATGAAACGGGATCCGGGCAGGAAATCACGCACGGGGAGGATTCATCCCACGGCGGAAGCATTCCCGGAGTTTTCCAGGGTGCACGCGGTGTTTGGCACTCGGATCCCTGCGGAGAGTGGGATGGGAGGGGAGAATTCGCCCCGAACCCCTCGGGTTCCAGACAAAAACCTGGAATTCTGTGCCAGAGGGCCCTGAGTGACGCCGGAGCAGAGGCCGAGTCCCTCAGGGGCGCTTTGTCCTCGAGGTGTTGGTTAATGGGGTGACTGGTACTGGTTAATGGGGTAACTGGTACTGAGTAAATGAGATAACTGGTGCTGGTTAATGGGATAACTGGTGTTAGTTAATGGGGTGACTGGTGCTGGTTAATGGGGTGACTGGTACTGGGTAAATGGGATAACTGGTGCTGGTTAATTGGGTAACCGGTGTGGATTAATGGGGTAACTGGTGCTGGTTAATGGGGTAACTGGTAGTGGGTAAATGGGATAACATGTTGGTTAATGGGGTAACTGGTGCTGGTTAATGTGGTAACTGGTGTGGGGTTAATGGGGTAACTGGTACTGGATTAATAGAGTAACTGGTGCTGGTTAATGGGGTGACTGGTGTGGGGTAGTGGGGTGACTGGTGCTGGGTAAATGGGATAACTGGTGTTGGATTGATGGTGTGACTGGTGCTGGTTGATGGGGTGACTGGTGTTGGTTAATGCAGTAACCGGTGTGGATTAATGGGGTAACTGGTGCTGGTTAATAGGGCAACTGGTGTGGGGTTAACGGGGTAAACTCTTGTTGGGTTAACTGAGTAAACTGGTTCTGGTTAATGGGATAGCTGGTACTGGTTAATGGGGTAACTGGTACTGG
>WEIT01013796.1:1796-14837 GCA_013389985.1 Dryoscopus gambensis | reverse complement strand
GATGAATTCCCTGGGGGGCTTCAGGCTTCCCAAGAAAAAAGGGGGAATTTCCTGGGGGGCTTCAGGCTTTCCAGGAAAAAAGAGATGAATTCCCTGGGGGCTTCAGTCTTCCCAAGAAAAAAGGGATGAATTCCTGGGGGGCTTCAGTCTTCCCTGGAAAAAGGGGATGAATTCCCTGGGGGGCTTCAGGCTTCCCAAGAAAAAAGGGGGAATTTCCTGGGGGGCTTCAGGCTTTCCAGGAAAAAAGAGATGAATTCCCTGGGGGCTTCAGTCTTCCCAAGAAAAAAGGGATGAATTCCTGGGGGGCTTCAGTCTTCCCTGGAAAAAGGGGATGAATTCCCTGGGGGGCTTCAGGCTTCCCAAGAAAAAAGGGGGAATTTCCTGGGGGGCTTCAGGCTTTCCAGGAAAAAAGAGATGAATTCCCTGGGGGCTTCAGTCTTCCCAAGAAAAAAGGGATGAATTCCTGGGGGGCTTCAGTCTTCCCTGGAAAAAGGGGATGAATTCCCTGGGGGGCTTCAGGCTTCCCAAGAAAAAAGGGGGGAATTTCCTGGGGGCCTTCAGGCTTCCCTGGGGAAAAAAAAAAAAAAGGTGAGTTCTTTGGGAATGTTTCAGGCTTCCCAGGAAAAAAAAGGGATGAGTTCCTGGAGGGCTTCAGGCTGCCCAGAAAACAAGGGATTAATTCCTGGGGGGGGCTTCAGGTTTCTGTGGATCAAGGGGTGAATTCCTTGAGAGGCTTCAGGCTTCCCTGGAAAAAGGGAGGGGAATTTCTTGGGAATGCTTCAGGCAGCCCTGGAAAAAAAGGGGGGAATTTCTTGGGAATGCTTCAGGCTTCCCTGGATCAAGGGGTGAATTCCCTGGGGGGTTTGAGGCTACCCTGGCTCAAGAGCCCAGTCCCTTCTTAGGGAGTTTTCCCACCCTGGGACGGCTCCGAGGATTGTCCCACGCCGCGGAAACCTGGAGGTCTTAGAGGAGGTGAGGAGAGAGAGAGGAGGGGGGAAAAAAAAGGGAATAAAAAATTGCTGCAGTCAGGGAAAAATTGAATGGCTCATTGAGAGCCGCGGAGCTGCTGCTGCTGCTGCTGCAGGAAGCGTGCGGGGAAAATGGAGCCGGCTTTGTTCTGCCCAGACAAGGAGTCAATGCCGCGGCCGCTCTGCTCCCAAAAAAAGCATGAGGTCATCCCGAAAAGCAGGAGCCGGCCCTGGGATACCGATCCCACCCCGCCCCGGCTTTTCCTGGCTCTGCAGAGCTGCCGGTGGCTCCCGGGAGGAGCCGCTCCATCCCTGAATCCCCAGAATCCGGGGGGTTTCAGAGACCCTCCGGGGCTGCTGGAGAAGGTGGAGGCGGCTTTTTGCAGCTCTGGATGTGAGGCTGCTCTCGAATTAATTAATTAGTTAAAAGCACGATTTGATCCAGGAGCGCGTCCTCCATCCTGAACCGGCACCCCAAACCCCCATCCCCAGCACAGAGGGAATCCCAAATCCCACCGGGAAAAGGAGGATGCAGCTCCCCCCCCGGCGCTTCCCACCGGGCACGGGGACATCCATGAGCACCAATCCCACATTTTTGGGGGGGCGGAGGGGAAAAAGGAAGCCAAAAAGCGGCATAACTCGGGCAGTCACTCAGATTTTCGGCGTTCACTCGCCCCGCGAGGAGTGGCAGCTCCCAGCTATGAGAAGAATGGGAAGAATTCCCGAACGAGCCGAGGGATCAGCGCATATTTCTGCCCTGCCGTCACCCTTCCTGCGGCGGGCAGGTGGCACCCGTGGGATAAAAAAGAGAGAGGGATTCGTGCCAGGGCTGATTCCCGGCTCGCCCATCAGGCTGGGACAGGCCCGGCTTCCCGGCACGCCGGTTTCACCCTCGTGCCCGGCATCCCCAGGCCACGTTTCGGCTGGAAAAGCCGAGGTGGGCAGAGAGGCGCGGAGAGGTCTGGCGCATCCATCCCGCCGCGATCCAGCGCGGCCGGGAATAAATAAAAGAAATAAAAGCAATAAGCGGATAAAAGGGCAGAGGCCGCTCGGAGCCAGCCCAGATCCGTGGTGGGAAGAGGAGGAGGCGGCTCCTCCGTCCAGCACGGAGCTGCTGCTGAGTCACGGCTCGGCGGCGCCGCTGTCACCGCGCTGTCACCGCTCTGTCACCGCTCTGTCACCGCGCTGTCACCGCGCTGTCACCGCCGCCCCGCTGCTGCTGCTGCGCGCGGCTGACTCAGGAGCTGCGCGGGTTTGCGGGGAAAAAAAACAGCCCCAAATCGGGGCTTTCGCACGCCGCCGGGGACGCGGAGAGCTCGCTCGGGAACAGAGCGGCCNCACTCGGGTGCTGCCGTGACGTCGGGGCCGTGCGGGGACACCGGGAGGGTGGCACGGCCGCGGCTCCCCGCCGTCCCCACCTGCCGGGAAACGCCGAGCGGCGTTTTTGGGGACGTGCGTGAAGGATGTGAGCGTCAAAACGTCGGCTTTTGTGACGGCGCGAGCCTGGAAATTTAGGGGTGGAACACAGGAGAGGAGGTTTGGGGCCGTTCCTGAGTCAGACCGAGCTGGTGCAGGATGGGCTGCTGAGCATCCTAAAAGTCCAGAATACCCAAACTGGTTTAAAGCAGCAAATCCTGGTCATTGCAGGGTTTATCCTGACTTAACTGCTTTCCCTGGAACAGGCAGGAGTGCTCCCGGGGGGTTTGTGCCGCAGCCAGACCCGCCCTGGGATGTGTTTGCGTCATTCCCGAACCCCTCACCTGCACTCCGGGATCCTTGTCCTCATTTCACAACCTCCGTCCCAGCTGTTTGTGACCTCGGGACACCCCTGGATGATCCCTCCCTGCCTGTGCTCTTGCGTTCCCTGACCTTTAATCGATTTCCCGTGTTTTTAAGCGCTGCAGCGTTTTCCATCTGCTGGCAAATCTTTCTCCAGCCCCAAGCCCCGTAAATATTCCCTGGCCCGGGATCTGCCGGATCCCAGTGCTGCTGCAGGAACAGCGAGAACAGCCCGGAGTCTCCAAGGCCTGGTGACTTCATCCCTGCTGGAATCGCTCCCTGACGCAGCGCGAGCAGCAGCAGTGCCACGGGGGCCATTCCCAAAAACCGCTCCATCTCCCCGGGTGCAGCCCTGAATCGGTGGCTGAGCCGGGAAGGTGCCGCGGCAGAAATTCGGGGAAGGTTTGATTTCTGCTGAGCGAGGGCCGGGGGTGACTCAGCGAAAGGAGAGCAGGGCCTCGTGCTGAGTCACGGAGCAGATCCCGGGAAGGGAGAAGTCAGGCCTGGCCCGGCTCCAGCAGCAGCGGGAGGTGGGTCCGGGCCAAGCTCCGGGGCTTTGCTTCCCCAGCGGGAAGGAATTCTGGCTCTGTGGGGGTTATTCCTTCATTCTGGAGGATGTGCAGGAGACCTGGGTGTCCCCGCTGCCCTGTGCTTCCTGCCCAGGCCTGGCTGCAGACATCACATCCCGCTCCTTTCCCAAACACCGATCTCCTTAAAAAACGGGCAGAGGGACGACGGAGCTGGATCCAAACCCAGGGCACTGCTGGTGCCACCTGATTTACATCGCACACACCTCGCTCCTCTCCTGAGGCTCTTTCCCAAATCCTGTTACCTCACGGGCTCTTTCCACACCCTCCCAGTGCCGAGGGACATCTCCAGAGCTCGTTTGGGCTTTTCCAGCTCCCAAGGACAGAGCTGCGTGCTGGGATGGCCCCGGGGGTGGATGGCCGCGGTTGTTGATGATGATCCTGGCTAATTGGTCACCCAGGGGGTGGGAGCAGCCCCGGAGCATGGCCGGGGAGCCTGACCCAGTGCCGGGCCTGCTGTGGAACCGGTGGGAACTGGGAGCGAGAGGGATTCAGGTCCTGCTGTAGGATCTGGGACTGGGAGGGATTCAGGTCCCACTGTGGAACCTGTGGAATCTGGGACTGGGAGGGATTCAGGTCCCACTGTGGAACCTGTGGAATCTGGGACTGGGAGGGATTCAGGTCCCACTGTGGGACCAGTGGAATTTGGACTGAGAGCGATGCAGGTCCCACTGCAGAACCTGGGATTGGGAGGGATCCAGGCCCCGATGTGGAACCTGTGGAATCTGGGAGTGGGAGCAATGCAGGTCCCAGAGTGGGGCCTGGAACTGGGCATGATTCAGGTCCTGGAATTGGGAGGGATTCAGGTCCCGCTGTGAATTTTGGGACTGGGAGTGATGCAGATCCCTGCGAAACCTGGGATTAGGAAGGATTCAGGTCCCGCTGCAGAACCTGGGACTGGGAGTGATGCAGATCCCACTGTGGGACCAGTGGAATTTGGGACTGGGAGTGATGCAGATCCCACTGTGGAATTTGGGACCGGAAGGGATGCAGATCCCACTGTGGAACTCAGCACTGACTGCTGCTTCTCTTTTACTCTCAGGAGAGGGAAAAGGGAACCAGGGATTCCCTGGGGAGCTGCAGAGCAGCTGAAGCTCCGTGAAACCGTAAACCGGGGAGTAAAACATCCCCCCATTGCCCAGGATTTTTAGGATGCTCATTTAACAATCGCTGCTGTGCAGCAGGACCGTCTCCACACCGTCCTTCCCTCAGCCAGGCTGGGCTTCCCGGGATGCTGCAGGCACAGGGATGGGGGTGGGAACGACTCCCAGAAGTTCTCTGATTCATCAGCCTCGCTCCATAAACAGGAAGCTGGGAAAGTACAGGCAGGTGATCCTGCGCTGCTGCAAACACTTGGAAACACAAATTCCTTGGATTTTTCCCTTCCCCCCCAGCTGGATAACTCCTTATCCGGGTGCACGCTGCTTGGCAGCGTCTGCGGCAGGAAGGGCTCTGGAGTTCATGGCACGGGTTTAGAAGGAGCTGGGCTTTGACACGGAGCTTTTCCCCGCTCCTCATCCCGCCCGCGCTGCTTTGGGGCGCCTCAAACAGGAGCAAGAGGCCCTTCCCGCGGGGAACAGCCGCCCTCCTCCTCCTGTTTTGCCCAGAACCAGACCTGATTTCACCCTGGCAGCTCCCCGTGTCGGCCTGACTTAACTTCCAGGACGGGAGAGGCGGAGATTTCCAAACAACCCTGCTAATTCAGGGAATCACGGCGGGGCCGAAGCGCCGCTCGCTTTCCCCTCCCCGCGCCATTCCCTGCTCCGAACTCAGCCGAGCGCTGCTCGGGGGTTGAGGAGCCGAGAACGCGCTGGATGCGGCTGCCAAGCAAAATAATCCCTGAGAGTGCCGTTGTGGTCTGGAATCGACTCCCCAAACGTCTAAACATAGGCGAGACGGCGAGGATTTGGGATGGGACAGGCGTTCCCGCCGGGAATGCTCGGCTTTGAAGCTGCCAGGCCTGGGGAGAAGGTTGTAGAGAAGGTTGGAGGAGCCTCTAATTAAGGCATGGAAGGGCTGCAGTGGGCGGCCGGCGGGGCCGGGAGCGCCGGCGGGATCCGACTCCCGTGTTTGCTTTGGCTCCTTCTCCTCCTGGAATCATCTCCAGGTCTGGCGGGGGGGTGGGAGCTGCCCCCTGTGCCCCTGGGGATGAGCGGGCAGGGGCTGAGTCACCGGCGGGAGGTGACAGCGGTGACACCTCCACGGGGGTGGCACGGAGGGAACGGCCCGGGAGCGGCGTCTGGCCAAGGGATTTGGCGCGGCCGGAGCTGCCCCCGGATTATTTCGGTCTCATGGGTAAAATCCTTCAGTTCCTGCTGTGAAACGCTGAGGAAGGGGGTTCGAGCCCTGTGGGGGCGTTGTGGGGGTGCAGGGACACCAGCACGGGTTTAGACAGGACCCCACAGACAGGACCCCATGGGCAGGTTGGACATGATGCCATGGGGACGTTGGACACAAATCCCACGGGAAGGTTGGACGTGGCCCCCTGGACATGGCCCCATGGACATGGCCCCATGAGGAGGTTGGACATGATCCCACAGAGACAGGACTCCATGTGCGGGTCGGACATGATCCCATGGGGACGTTGGACGTGATCCCATGGGCAGGATGGACATGATCCCGTGGGGAGGTTGGACACAAATCCCATGGGAATGTTGGACATAACCCCACAGAGACATGACCTCATGGGGATGTTGGACATGATCCCATGGGGATGTTGAACACAAATCCCACGGGAAGGTCGGACATGGCCCCATGGGGGGGCTGAACACATCCCATGGGAAGGTTGGACACGGCCCCATGGACATGGCCCCATGGGGAGGTTGGACACACATCCCATGGGGAGGTTGGACATGGCCCCACAGAGACAGGACTCCATGTGCGGGTTGGACATGATCCCATGGGGAGGTTGGACATGATCCCTTGGGGATGTTGAACACAAATCCCATGGGAAGGTTGGACATGGCCCCATGAGGAGGTTGGACATGATCCCACAGAGACAGGACTCCATGTGCAGGTTGGACATGATCCCATGGGGACGTTGGATGTGATCCCATGGGCAGGAGGGACATGATCCCATGTGGATGTTGGACATGATCCCATGGGGAGGTTGGACACAAATCCCATGGGAAGGTCGGACACGGCCCCACAGAGACATGATCTCATGGGGACGCTGGACATGATCCCATGGGCAGGATGGACATGATCCCATGGGGAGGTTGGACATGGCCCCATAGATATGGCCCCCTGGGGAGTTTGGACATAAATCCCATGGGCAGGTTGGACATGACCCCATGGAGACGTTGGACGTGTTCCCACAGGCAGATTGGACACAAATCCCATGGGAAGGTTGGACATGACCCCATGGAGACGCTGGACATGTTCCCACAGGCAGATTGGACACAAATCCCATGGGAAGGTCAGACATGGCCCCATGGGGATGTTGGACATGATCCCATGGGCAGGTTGGACATGATCCCATGGGGATGTTGAACACAAATCCCATGGGAAGGTCGGACATGGCCCCATGGGGGAGGTTGGACATGGCCCCATGGGCAGGTTGGACACAAATCCCACGGGAAGGTCGGAAATGGACCCATGGGGGAGGTCGGACACGATCCCATGGGCAGGTTGGACACAAATCCCATGGGGAGGTTGGACGTGTTCCCACGGGCAGGTTGGACACAAATCCCACGGGAAGGTCGGAAATGGACCCATGGGGGAGGTCGGACATGATCCCATGGGGATGTTGAACACAAATCCCACGGGAAGGTCGGACACGGCCCCACGGACACATCCCCACGTGCGGGTTGGACATGGCCACACCCGGAGGTGTCGCCTGCGTGGGTGCCAGGGGCACCAAAGCCACCAGGAATGGGCCAGGCGGGTCCGGGAGCCCCCCAGAACCCCCCTCGGCGCCCGGCCCGGGGCGGCGCTCGGGCAGAGCTTCCCTTCCGCAGAACCGGGCTCGTTCTGCCGCTCTCCTCGGCAGCGTTTGCAGCAGAACTCCCGGAAAGCGGATCCCAAGCGCTCCTTCGCGGAAAGGGGAACTCAAAACCACCTCGAGAAGCCCCAGTGGGGTCACCAGAGCTCCTCCTCTGCACGTGGCCGTGGGGACGCCTTCCCAAGGTGGAACGGGATGAGCTTTAGGGTCCCTTCCAAACAATTCCACGATCCCGCGTGGAGCACATGGCCGGGGCAGCTTCATGCACGGCACCGACCCTGCTTTTTCCATGGTTTTTTCAGGATTCTGCTGTGCTGGGGCCCGGAGCTGATGGCAGAGAATGTCCACGACTAACAACATAGCGCAGGCCCGGAAGCTCGTGGAGCAGCTCCGCATCGAGGCCGGGATCGAGAGGATCAAGGTGAGGACGGGAGCGGGAAAAGATCCTGGTTTTTCCCCCAGCAGGATGTGCCCAGCTCGGAATGGCAGCATTCCAGGGTTCCCGCCAGGATCTGTCTGCATTCGGAGCCTCCTCGGATCCCTCTTCCCAAAAAACAGCTTTGAGCTAAACCAGGCAGAGCCTTAAATCCTGGATCCTAAAGGTTTCCAAACCTGAGCAAGAGGCTGCGCCCAGGGAAGCTTTTCCATCCCAAATCCCTGAAAAACACGGATGCAACAATATTCCTCTTAAATCTCCCCGCTGAGTTACTTCCCCACACTCCTCACTATTTATCCCCACAAAAACTCTGATTTTCCACATCCAATTCCCATTTTTTTCCTCCTCACCTCCACCAAATCTCTGCTGGGAAGAGCTGGCTGTCAATCCCTACCAGATCCTGGAAGCGCCAAGCTGGGAATATCCCCCATAAATTCCTGCTTTTTTTTTTTCCTCCCCCTCCTTCAACATCCAGGTCTCGAAAGCATCCTCGGAGCTGATGAATTACTGCGAGCAGCATGCCCGGAACGATCCGCTCCTGGTGGGAGTTCCCGCTTCCGAGAATCCCTTTAAGGACAAAAAGCCCTGCATCATCCTATAGCTCCGGATCCCTCCGGAAGGGAATCCTCCTCCGGCCTCTGGATCCAGGCTCCTCCGCACCTCCCACCTGCGCCCAGGGGTAAAAAACTCAACGCTGGCTTCAAACAGAACTTCAAAAAAAAAAAATTCCCAAGAAAAACAAACAAAAAACAAAAAAAACCCCCACCCCAAAATCAATCCAGAGGAAAAAAAAATATATATTTGGGAGCGGGGGTTTTTAGGGAAAGGGCGGCCGCTTTCCCGGGAAGGAAGGCGGGAGAGGGGTTAAAAATTGGAATCAGGATTTTAAAATTTACCAGGGTTGAGGGAGGAAAAGGGGTGGGGAGGGGGATTTTTCGTAGGGATATTTGGATTTGGGAAAGGGGTGGAGTTGGAGGTGGCGGGGGAGCAATTCCCAGTGGGATGTGAGAGCTGGACCCGGCTCCGAGTGCTCTGATCCAATCAATCTCCGATCAGCGGGAATTCCCTCTGGAGAAGGGATGAGGTGGGAGCGATTTTGTAGAAAATCAGTACCAAAAAAAAAAACCACAAAAAAAAAATCAAAAACCCGACAAAAATCCCAGGCTGGAAAAATCCCTGTTGGGAATGGCCAAAGGGAGGCCCAGGGGGCTTTTCCTTGGATCCCACAGCTCCGTTGGGATCGGGGGATGGCCCTGCAGGGGAGCTCTCAGCCGGGAGGGATCCCAGGAGGAATTTTAGGGAGCCCTGGGGATGGGGGAGGCCGGGATCCAGCCCCCCCCACTCACTCCGGGGGGTCTCTGTGCTGTCCCCAAATTTGGGGAAGGAGAGAAGGGGCTTCCAGGTGCATCCAAAATCTCGGGAAAACGGGAACTTGGGCCCAACCTGGCAAATTCCCGGCGTTTCCCATCTCCCTTTTCCGCACCGGGGAGCAGGCAGTGGAATTCTTCCCGCTAAAGCCAGGGCCTGGGAGATGTCCAGGGAAGTTTAGGGCAGGTGGGGAGCAGGAGCGGAAGGACCAGTTCCGTTCCCATCCCTTGGGAATCCGGGACTGGGATTTTACCGGGAGCGCTTGGATCTCACGGGGATAACCCGGCACGGAGCGGGGAACCTGGGGGAGCAGGGAAAGGGGGATCCGGGACAAGGAGGAGCAGGGGACACTTCCGTGGAGGCCTCGGAATGTGCTGGGGCTGCTGGATGCTCGGGAGAGCTCCGGGAATTCCCGTGGAGCGGCCGTTCCCGGCGTGCCGGGCACCCTTTGGCCGCTGGATCTGTCGGGAAGGGGGACGGATCCCGGGATTTGGGTGCAGTGTCCCAGCCCAATCCACGTCCCTGGGGCTCAGCAGCTCCTGGGTGACATTCCCAGAATCCATGAGGTTGGAAAAGCCTTCCCGAGCTCGCCGTAGGCAGAGGCCATTCCCGGTTATCCCAAGCGCAGGTTTTTGGGAAGAGAAGGGATAGAAACAACCCAGCCACACCCGAAGTGAAATCCTGGGAGTTCCCCCATTCCCCCCAAAAAGCTTTGGATTGGGTTGGGAACGCCAGGGATCCCGTCACGGGGACAGGGAGCAATTCCCGTGGGGAGGGATTTGCAATTCCCTGGATTCGGCTGCCCCAGCGGGAGGGAGAATCCCTGCGGCCCAAACTGGTGCTGCTGGTCGGGGTCACTGGTGCGGGCTGGACACTGGGAGCTGCTCCGGCCGCTTTCCAGAGGCGGATGGAATTCCCAGGGGCGCCGGGATGGGCGGAGCCGCTCCGTGTCCCCTCCTCGGTTGCAGGAATGTCGCTGTTCCTTGCTTTCAGCCCGCCGTCATTTGCCTTTTCCAACAAAATCGGGCAAATCCCACGTTTTTAACACTAAAACCCGCGCGGCTTTCCCTGGGAAGCCTCCCCGCTGTGTCCCGGCATTCCAGGGCTCGGGAATGTCCCCCCGATCCTGCTGGGAGCGAGCAGAGCAGGGAAAACGGGATCATTCCCCTCCCTGTCCCCCCCAGCCCCGGCCCAGCAAAGCCTTTTCTGGAGAGTTTTATCCCAAAATCCCCGATCCCAAGCTCCCGCCCGCCGGGAATCACGCGGAGACTCCCGAGTCCAGCCTGGGATTCCTTTTCCAGGAGGGAATTCCCCTCCGTCCTTAATCTCTCGTCCAGTTCCAGCCTTATTTTTTCTACTCCAGATCTGATTCTTCCTCTGTGTTCGAGACCAGAGCTTGGTGCTATCCCGGAGCGGGGGCTGGAGCCGGGAATTCTTCCTCCTCCTCCTCAGGGGCTCCAAATCCCCATCCCGGGCAGGGATCCCGCCCTTCCCGGCCCCGCTCGGCGGGAGAATCCCGTGGGATGTGAATCCCGAGGGACGCTCGGCCGGCGAACCCGGGCGGGCGCTTTGGGGTGCAGCGTTTTGGGGTCGCTCTGCCTCCCCCAGCCTCGTCCTTCTGCGCCATTCCCGGTGTCCTGCCCGAGCCGGGAGAAAGGGGCTGGGAGCCGGGAAAAGGGGCTGGGAGCCGGAAAAAGGGGCGAGGAGAAAGGAAAAAGGAGCTGGGAAAAGGGAGAAGGGGAAAAGAAGCCAGGAAAAGGGGCAGGGAGAAGGGAAAAAGGAGCTCGGAAAAGGGGTCGGGAGAAGGGAAAAGGAACTGGGGGAAAAGGGCAGGGAGGAGGGAAAAGGAGCTGGGAAAAGGGATGGGGAAAAGAGGTTGGGAGAAGGGAAAAGGGGTTGGGAGAAGGGAAAAGGAACTGGGGGAAAAGGGCAGGGAGGAGGGAAAAGGAGCTGGGAAAAGGGATGGGGAAAAGAGGTTGGGAGAAGGGAAAAGGGGTTGGGAGAAGGGAAAAGGAACTGGGGGAAAAGGGCAGGGAGGAGGGAAGAGGAGCTGGGAAAAGGGGGTGGGAGAAGGGAAAAGGAGCAGGGAGAAGGGGAAAAGGAGATGGGAAAAGGGGCAGGGAGAAGGGAAAAGGAGCCGGGAGAAGGGGCAGGGAGCCGGGAGAAAGGCCATGGAGCATCTCCCAGGGATCCCGGAATGCCGGCGGCCGAGGGTCCCGCCAGGAGCCGGGTGGGGTGGGAGCTGCAAGCCAGGACTGGTGCCTCCATGGGTGACTCGTTTTTGGTGGGAAAAAAAGAAATTCCTTAATTCTGATTTTCTTTTTTTCCTTTATTTTTTTTTCTCCTTTATTTTTCTTTATTTTTTTCTTTTTTTTTTTCTTTTTTTTTTTCCGGAATTTTATCCTCATCCGAGTAAACCCGTGCTCATCCCGTGGGTGTTTTTTTTGTATGGCAGAAATAGAAGCGCAGATTCCCAGTAGTTGCTTGTACTTTGTTCGGTGCATTTGCCAAATCAATTTATTTTAAAAAAAAGGGAAAAAAAAAGAAAAAAAAGAAAAAAAAAGAAAAAGAAAAAAAGGGAAAAATGAGGGAAAAAACACAAAAAAAAAGGAGGGGAAAAATCCACAAAAAAAAAAGGAAAAAAGGAGGAAAAAACACTAAAAAAAAAGGAAAAAGGAGGAAAAAAAATCCACCAAAAAAAAAGACTTTTCAGGACTTTTTAAGTGCTGGAGGGGGGAAGGGGCAGCGGGAGGAGCCGGAGCCCAGCTCCACAAAAGCCTTTTTTTTTTGGGAGTAACCACAAGCCCGGATCTGTCCGGCTTTTCTTTACAGCCTGTGGTGAAGCCAGTGCCAAAAATAGAAAACTGGGAAAGAAAAGGGACAGGGAAACATCGCTCCCAGCCCAGTTTTCCTCCCTTCGCCTCGCCCTCCCCTCCCTGTCCCGGGGGACGGAGCCGGGACACCCCGGAGCCTCCGGATCCTCCCAAATCCTCCCTTTTTTTCCCCTCCCCTTCCCCAAGTACTTAAAAACCCGATTTATTTAACAAAATCCCAAGAATTCATTTACTCCGAGCCCACGCGGGATCCTCGGCGCTCCTCGTTTCCTTCTCCTCTCTCCGGTCTGTCCTTGAAACCATCGTTAATTATGATTTTTCTTCTTTGCCAAACTCTGATCTCGTTGCCAAACGCCAATCCAGGTTTTTCCCGGACTGTCCTTAGGAAGTGGTCGGTGTCCGTGCCGTAGGCCCCTCATCCGTCTGCAATTCCCGAATTCCCGGGGTTTTTTTTTAATTTTATTTGGGTTTTTTTTAATGTTTTGGGGTTGTTTTATTTTTCCCCTTTCTCGTGTGCCACAGCCCCGCTCCCTCCTCGCGCCGTGTTGAGTATTTCGTGGAATTGTTGTTCCCAAGTGAATGGATAACACAATAAAAAGGCTCACTTTGCATTTTGCCAAGATTCCCTCGCCTGGCTCTCCTGCGCTGAGGGGATCGGGGATTCCGGAGCCTCGGGGATCCCTCTGGGATTGAGGATTCGCTGCCACCGCGGCCCCTCAAGGATCGAAACCCCTCGGGAATTCTCTGTCCCCCTTCTCCCAGCCTTTGGAGCCGCTCCTGCCCCATCCCTGGGATCGGGAATGCCGATTCCCAGGAATTGCAGCCCCTCAAGGATCCTAGCCCCTCAGAAATCCCCTTATCCCACCCTTGGGAATCCTCTCACTCTCAGGGATCCCCTTTTCCCACCCTTGGGAGCTGCTCCCAACCTCCCGGATCTGCTCTCCCCATCCTTGGATGTCCCAGTGGGATTGGGAATGCCGATTCCCTGGAATTGCAGCCCCTCAGGGGTCTCCCCTCCCCATCCCTGGATGTCCCAGTGGGATCGGGAATGCTGATTCCCAGGAACTGCAGCCTCTCAGGGATCCTAGCCCCTCGGAAATCCCCTTATCCCACCCTTGGGAATCAT
>WEIT01013793.1:3055-72035 GCA_013389985.1 Dryoscopus gambensis | reverse complement strand
TTTTTTTATGTTTCAGTTGTTCTGCTCTGCAAAACTTCTACAAGCTGCTTTAATGGCAATGTCTAATATGCTGAATAAGAAAGGTGAAAAGCTAAGACACTAATATGAAATCTTTGGCAAAGATTTGTACATAAATTAATCTCTATCCCTTCTTAAACTACAAAATAAAACTGGAGGCAGATGAAAGCAATTATTTTCAAAGCTGGTCATTCTTAAAATTAAAAATAAGTCGAGTTTATCTCCGAAAGAACAAAACAGAACAGGTGCCTGATTTCTCCCAAGCACAGCTGTGTTCTGATAAATATGTAGCCTTTGTATCTCAAATTTGAACAAAAAAAGAATAAAGAAATGATAAAAATTTATGTCTTATTGGTAGGAACAAATAACTGTTTGTGCACTGATACTCACTAAAAAGACACTAGTTAAAAAATAGAGTAGAAATAGAGAAAATGGTAAAGTTTTTTTTTGTTTTGTTCCACAACCTCTGCTCTTTCTGTTTGGTTTCCACTATTATTTGCTTTAACGAAGAGTTAGTTTGTGTCTAAAGGAAGAACTTAATACCTGCCAATAAGATGGCCAAGACCTTATTGCGCAGCTCTCATTTCCCCATTCTTAAGAAACATAAACTGCCAGTAAGACTGAGTGAAATGAAATAAACTATGTCTGATGCCAATTCAAAGTTTAACATTTGCTTTTCTTTCACAGGAAATATTTACATGTAATAATTTATTTAAGAAACATTTCAAAATGCAGATTTGACATAATAAAGATTTATTCTGTTTATATTCCTGCCCCTTAATCACTTTTCAAAGAAAAGAAAAGGATCTTTATGAATTACAAATCTAGATAACAATCGTAAAAAATAAAGACATTTGAGACTACGCTAATATTATTAATTCTAAATATGGATCTATAATGTCATTTCCAATCTATTTTATTCTCTCTTTATCACTATCAGTGTCTATTTGGTAGACATTTTTATTAGCTAAAAAAAAAAAAATACTTGAATTATATCTCTGGATATACTGTGCCTCCATGAAAAGGTTATAGATAGGTTTAGAGAGTTAGATATATTCTAATGGTTTCAATAAAAGCTTTACTGGCATATTAATTTTCTAGGTGTTTTGCATATTACTTTGTACGAAAATATATTTGAATCTGGAGACAATCTGGCAGCTGCAATAAGACCAATTTTGCCTTTTTGATACTAATATTCAGTGGGGTTTATTTAAATTAAACATTTTTTTCCTAAGGAAAATACATCACAGAATCATATATCATGGACAAAAAAGAAGTGTGAAATGATAGCATAAAATATTTCTTAATTTTCCAATATATTCTGTATTATCTAGAAAATTGTATTGCAAGCATATATCAATTCTATTACTACAAACTGTCCATTATTGTAAAAGACTATTCAGAAGTGCTACAATCAAAACATTTGTAGAATTTTCTTTTTCTCTCCATTTCTGTACAGAATAGCACTTCTCTCTTTTTATTAAAAACATTTTTCATTATGTGATTGCAAAGATAATCTAAAAACGTGAACCAAGGGCAAATATGAATATGTAGAAAGAGTCAGAAAATGGCTCATGGAGATTAATTCTGCCCATTATGGCTCATCGGAGACCTTAAGACTGTGATATTAGCATTTTTGCACTGCACCAAAAAAGTTGTACTTTTGTCAGAGAGATCAGTATTCTGAATGTCAATAATACCCATTATCTTTTTTTTGTTTCCCTGTTTCATTGAATCTGATTCAAACCACACCAGTCAATAACTGCCAATAGAAGATTTCTGTGAATTACAAGACATACATATACTGATCAGTTTTATGCCTCAGGTGGAGACGCTAGGAGTCAGCTTACAACTCTGAGGAAGATTTCCTCAGGACTTTTGAATTTAGAACACTAACTTGTGAAATCAGCTACAGGTTCTCTGAATTCTAATGCAGGCAGAGAAGTGAGGGGAAAAAAAGCAAAAACTTGATCTGTGTAATTTTCAATGTTTTTAGATCCTAACACATACAGAGCTCAATAAAGAAAATAATAGTCAGTAGCAGCAGTAGCAGTATATCACTGCCCTAATGGTTGATAGCTATGACTGTATCTTTATATTATAAGTGTTGTCTGTCTTATTCAAGTAGAATAAGAAGGCAGGGTATTTCTTGAAGGTGAAGTGAATTAATTATGTGTCAAACTGACATTTAGTTATTCATGATAAAATGATATGTTAGAACAACACTAGAAGGGTCAAAAACATTACACAAGTCTTTGATCCCCATATGACAAAGCTGCCCAACAATGAATTTAAAATAAAAGTTGAAGACAATATTTAAATATTCAAACCATATCTCTAAATATTATTCCTGTCTATTAAAGCTGTCATATAATTTTTTAAAGAAATAGACCTTATTATTCTTTGGGTTTGGGAATATAAAATAATTTGAATTACTATAATGGCTTTTGAGAATAAAAATATTAATTTAGTATCTTAAAGATATTCTTGATTTTTAAGTACTCATTTTTAACTGTTTTAACAAGGAAAAGACCAGACACATTTAAGTCCAAATACTAGTGATAAACTCAGCTTAGTGAGATATTTACAAGCAAGAATTACAGTTCCTGTATAATGCCATACTTTTATTGTAAAACATTCTTAAAACTTGTAAAAATTACTTTTTTTTGGCTCTTCTTTTTCAAAATTCTGTTCATATGATCACATACCTTCAGAAATTATAATTAACGTTATACAGGGCTTAAACAAAAATTGTGATTTCTTTAAAACTGTCTATAAACATTCTGCTATACTTGAAATGCCACAAATATAAGCTTGATAATTCTTATGTTGGTAGGAATGGAAATGAATATCTAGTACCTGAGAAATTTGTGAAATGCATGTATGAACACAAAAATATTCCCAATGTTGAAATCACTTCAGTTAATCAAGAATCATTTATGTTGAAAGTGACCTTTGGAAGTAATCTGGTCCATTCCCTGGCTCAGTGCAGGTACAACTAGAATTATAAAGCCTATTATATTTAAAATGATTACACTAAATTACCATAAAACTAGTGCTGTAATAAAAATGCCACCTCACTCATTATTTGTCATGTTATTGTAAGTCTAATTCAGGAATTGTATTTTGATTTGCCTAATTAAAAAATACGGATTAAAAGTAATTATGCTGAAAACATAATCTCTTACCAACATAGGTGCAATACAAAATGTTTCAAAGCTTTAATGGTCATAAAACATTATAAAAGAATTATTCAGTGAATATCTTTGAAACAACAATCTAGAGACAGATACAGCCGGCAAATCCACAGGACTCATAAAGTGACAAAAGGAAAGAAGTAACCAAGTGAAAACGACCACACAAGTGTTTTTCAAGATCATCTGGTCCAGCTGTTATGTTGTCTAGCACCAACATAATCACCCCTAAACCACATCCTCAAGTGACACATCCAGGCACCTCTTGAACACTTCCAGACAGTGACTCCACCACCTTCCTCGGCAACTTATTCCAAAGTCTAAACACTCTTGAAGTGATTTTTTTTTTTAATACCTAAACTGAACCTTCCCTTGTGCAACTTCAGGTTATTACCTCTTGTTTTTTCCCTTCAGATATGGCAGAAGAGATTGACCCCATCTTGCTGCAATTTCCTTTCAGGCCACACTATTGCTGATACAGGCCAGGATGCCATTTGACTTCTTGGCCACCTGGGCACACACTGGCTCATGTTCAGCCAGCTGTCAATCAGAACCCCCAGCTCTTTTGCTGCCAGGCAGCTTTCCAGCCGCTCTATCCCCCAACCTGTAGTGCTACATGGGGTTGTTGAGACCCAAGGACAGAACCTGGCACTTCACCTTATACCTCATGCAGTTGTCCTTAGCTTATCAATCCAGCCTGTCCAGATCCTTCTGTAGATCTTTCCTACCCCACAGCAGATCAACACTCCAACCCAACTTGGTGCCATCTGCAAAATGACTGAGGGTGCACCCAATCCCCTCATCCAGATTGTTGATAAGGATATTAAACAGGACCATCCCCAATACTGAGTCCCAGGAAACACTAATGACTGGCCACCAACTGTATTTATTTCCACTGACCACCACTCTCTGGGCCCAGCCATCTGGCAAGTTTTTTGCCCAGTGAAGAGCATACCCAACCAAGCCATGAGCAGTGAGTTTCTACAGGAGAATGCTGTGGAAGACAGTGTCAAAGGCTTTACTGAAGTCTGGATAAACAACATCCACAGTCTTTCCCTCATCTACTAAGCAGGTCAGCTTGTCATAAAAGGAAAGCAGGTTGGTTAAGAAGAACCTGTCTTTCATAAACCCCTGATTGTTCTGTATGTGCCATGTGATGGCACTCAAGATGGTCTGCTCCATGAACTTTCCTGATACCAAGGTCAGGCTGACAGGTCCATAGTTCCCTGGATTGTCCTTCTGACTCTTCTTATAGTTGTAGATGTATGGATATTGTTCAAACCCAAAGAATTGCACAGAAACAAGACATGTCCAAAAGATCTGTAATACAATTGCTTTAATCTCATTTTTAGAAGGAAAAAAAGAGGAAATGTTCAAAGTAAATAGAAATTTGTTGCAGAAATCAGTACTAGGGATGGAATTCAGTATAAATCTAAATAGTTGGCTTGTGAAATTTGAAAGTGTAAGGTAAAATCCTCACATTGCCTGGAGGTACAGAATCTGTGAGAGGACCACAATTTACTGAAGCATAAGCTGGAGGCCAGGAAGGATTACTTAAGGTGTGAGAAGTCTATGGTGCAGTAATTGAAATGTGCTCTAAAACACCTAAATGTAGATCTTTACCCATTTGTGTCTAAAGGTGCTTCAGGTAATTGATCTCTCACTGTTTTAAATATAGCTAAAAGAGTTATTCACCAGACTGGCAGTGAGGTATCTGCTTCAGGGCAGATATTCAGGAATTACTGTGTAGCTTTCTCTGATTTTAGTTGTTTGATGGAAAAATGGACACGTATTTTCCCTTTAGATAATGTCAGAGCAGAAAGGCTACTAATTTGACAGAGTTAATAACTGGCTAACGTAAAAAGAAAATTGCAAGCATTTAGTTTTCTACACATAGATTTGCACATATGCAATAGCACGCATGCTACACGTTTTTCTGAAAGATACCCTAAGGCGAGTATAATCTTCCTGTAAGTCTCTTTAAAATCACCTAATTACAGAGAAAAGCACTGTAGACATAAAATATTTCAAAAGCTGCAATTAAAAAGAATGATCATTCAGAAGGCTGTTAATAGTCTGATAACACAGTACTAAGAATTATGTTAATTGTGTGAAAGACTGAATTAAAACTTGACACACATACTCTGTTAGTGTGCATACCCTATCTAAGTGCCTTCTTTGCCTTGGAAAAAAACAACTAAATGAACCAACAAACAACTAGGGGGTAGCAAGAATATATTCATTACAGGCAATGTCCTGAGTAAAGCAGGTTCTGAAACCACTTTTTTGTGTGGGATTTGTGTTTGAATTTCATGAAGATAATATAAAATCTTAAAAGGACACTTCTGAGTCTTCATTTGTTTGTCCATTGACCTAATCAAATCCTGCATGTAAAAAGTGTCTGCAAATGTCAGGCTTCTCTGTGTGTCATGATGGTTGTACCAGGAGATTAAAAATACATTCGCATCAAGGCTTTGATCAAGGGTGCACTTCAGAAACAATCTCCAGTCATCTGCTCTTACTGTGCTTTGATTTGCCTCACAGTGCAGTCTCAAAGCAGATAAGTTCATCTCTTTTTGCATAAAAGTAAGCTGGAAGGTGCTCTCCAGCCAGTAACAGGCATTCAGAAAAAGAAGCAGAAACAGTCCACAGTAAAAACTCTGAAATACACAGTGCAAACCTCATGCCCTTAGCACTAATTGTTTTGCAGTATAAAGCTGCTTGTGGTGCACTGTACTACTAATGCTAATGTAAACATAGCCTAATTTATTCTCTTAGGACAGCTGGAGGCAATACTTGGATCTTGTCCTATCTCCCTTTCATTTTCCCACCTGCTGAGATTCTGCTCATGCTCTGCAGATGCAAGTTTCTCCAGGATGTGCATGTGAAGTCAAGAAAGCTGTTAAACAGACAATGTGTTTTTCATCTTTACTTAAAATCCCTACATTTGCCTTCTAGAAAGTTCTGGATTTTGACTGAAGAAATAAATTAGATTTTTTTATCTTCTTCACTTGCACTTTGTTGCCAGGTAACTATGCTAATAACTAACTATGGAGAAGTTATTAGAAGCTGCTTAGAAGAATGACATCTGCAGAGAGGCTAAAATCTGCATGACCAAAACTCTCCATCACAGTCTGTGAACTCCATGAAAAGAGAGGTCTTTTGCTTTGCAAAACAGAACAGCCATAGGAGAAGAATGAGTCTTGGAGTCCAGAGAAAATGTAAATTTCTTATTTCCACAGCTTCAAACTTCACATTTTACATGATCTGTCATTGTCTTCCACCCATTTCAATATCAAATCTAAAATGAGAACTGCTTAGTGATAAATGGACTCTCCCTAAGTTGTTTTCCTCCTCAGGCAGAAAGGTGAGTTTCTCTAATGAGCTGGTCTCCATTTTAAACTTTCATAGCAACTAGAGTGACCTACATCTCATTCTCGCAGTGAAGCTTCTGGTTATGCCTCACTTCAATCCTGTATACTTTACCATGCTGCACAGGTCTTTGCTTATATATATTTCAGAAATATCAGTAAGTAAATTATGTTCCAGTGATAACTTATTTAAATTACTAAGCTCTCCCCTAGGTTAAAAATATTTCCTTTTGTTGTAATGAGGAAAGTTACCACTGATGGGGATGAAGAGGAAAACCGTGCTGTGATATCTGTCTTCTTACCTGCCATCTTGAAAGGAAAGGGATGATCATTGTAACAGGTGCTTCCTTTTTCAGAAAGGCATGAAAATCTCAAAAGACATGATGATCCTCTTTGTGATTTTAATTTTTACACAGTAAATTGCCAGCCATGCTTTAGGCTCTATTTTCCCTTTTCTCAGCAAGACAATTGAAAGAAATGAAATGCCTTTCCGTGTCATGGAAAGAAGCTTCTTCACCATGCCCCCTTCCTAAGGTAGGAGCTTGTCCAGTGGTTCCCTTCTATGTGCATCAGTGGAATTATTACACAGATCTAAAGTCTGCTTCCGTTACTATAATAAAGGTGTTACTATAGCTCTAAGACATGATGAAAGGTGCAAAGAGAAGGCCTTTGAGAGCACAAATGTGGGAACAGCTTCATGCAGATACCCTCAAACTATTTACAACTGGTAATCAAGAAAAGGATGCCCCACATCTCTAAAGACCAAATCAGCATATTGTTTTGTGATTTAAACACTGATTAAAGTCTGTGAACATGAGCACGCAGAGACTATTAAAATAAGCTGGAAAATACATGAGTTTCAGGCTACATGGTACAATTACAATTAATAAAAACCACTCCGAAATGTTTTTTAAAAATAGACCTTGTTTATCCTTTAAATCAGTAGAGTCCATGTGAAAGAAAGTGAAAGAAAATAGACTCCAATTACTAAAAAAGAGGTAATTCAGTCTATGATCTTTAAAAAATTGAGATTTATTATTGGAATTGTTTTATGTCAACAAAATCAGATTTTTTTGGATGATAATTTGATCAGATGCGAAATTTCATACAGCATTTTAGATTTCTCCATTATATAGTTTTTCAATATAAGAAACCTGCAGGAAATTTTAAGAAATGTTGTCATGCACAAAGGTTATTATTTGTCATTAAATGCATCAATGTCTAATGAGGAATGGCTGAGGGAGCTGGAGTTGTTTAGTCTGGATAAAATGAGGCTCAGAGGAGACCTTATCACTCTCTACTCTCAACCACTTGAAAGGAGGTTGTGGCCAGGTGGGGGTTGATCTCCCAGATAACAAGCAATAGGACAAGAAGAAATGGCCTCAAATTGTGCCAGGTGAAATTTAGATTGAATATTAGGAAAAATTTCTTCACTGAAAGAGTGGCCAAGCATTTTACCAGGCTGCCCAAAGATATGGTTGAATCAGCATTCCTGGAGGCACTTAACGATGTGTAGATGTGGTACTTAGAGACATGGTTTAGGTGTAGGCTTGGCAGTGCTGGGTTAACAGTTGGACTCAAGGATCTTAAAGGTCTTTTCCAACCTAAGCAATTCCACAATTCTTTGAATAATTAGGATTTGGCAAATTGTATTTATGTATAAAACCAATAGCAAATACCAGTATACACTTAAGTGGAAACAGTACATTTGTCCTGTAAATACATACAACATTAGAAAAAAAAATGCCAGTAAGTGTTAAAATATTTTTCAACACAGATTTGGTTTTACTTATGAATTTTCTGAAATTCAGCCATGGCATATATGGCAAATAGCACTGCCTTTCATTTAACCAAATACCATAAATACAACAACCAGTTTTCTCTTCAAACAATAAACAGGCAGAAAAAAAGAAACATAATTGGTATAGAATCACACTGAGATCTCCTACTGATATTTGCTAAATTTACTTTTTTTCCCCCCATTATTTCCAAGAGTCTGATCAACAATCCCTTCATTTTTCCACACAGAACTGGACTAAGTTCCTCCTCATATATGTGGAGGCACAACTTCTGCAATGTCACCAGTTTATTCTGACTCAGACCACTTCTAATGTATGAAATTCACACAGGGTCATCACATTTAAAAATTTGGAAAGGGAGATTCTGCTGCTCAATTGCCCTGCATGGATGAGGCCTCACCTTGAATACTGTGTACAATTTTGGACACAGCTAAATAAAATTATATTAAGCTGTTAGAGGGTGTCCAAAGGAGGGCCACAAAGATGGTGAAGAGCCTTGAGGGGAAGGTGTATAAGGAGCATCTGAAGCCACTTGGGCTATTCAGCCTGGAGGAGACTGAGGGGAGACCTCATTGCAGTTACAGCTTCCTCATGAGGGGAAGAGGAGGGGCAGGCACTGATCTCTTCTCTGGGGTGAACAGTGACAGGACCCTGTTGCAGTATATGTGGCTCTGGTTAGCACTCAGGGCTCTGCACTCTGACATCTGATCACTGCGAGTTCCCTCCGCGGGAACTGCTTTTTGCATATTGTTATATGTTCAAGGTTTCCCCCACCCAGTTTTATGTATAGCCTTGTGTTTATGCATATCCCATATGGAATATGTATGATCTCTGGAAAGTTCTGTTAAGTCCCATATTTCATTTGTTCATTCAAATAGAACCCTCCCCTGAGACTGTCCTCTTGGATGTTGCCCTCTGTCATTTCACAATGTGCAGAACTCCACTGGTTGTAATCCCTCTATCCTGCCCTTTCTGGCACCCTGACAAAAGGGATTAGAAATGCGGGCTGGGGTCTTTGTCTGCCTGTTTTGTTCGGGTAAAGCTCTGAAGTTGCAGTGGACCCCCTCTCACGCTGTGTCCTGCCTTTGTCTACGCAATTTTCACATCGGCTTGCAGCCTGCTCCCTGAGAGAGAACCAAACGCTGGTTTTGTTACTTTTGTAACAAATCTCTGCTGAATATCGCTGTATTCAGGGTCCACTGGGGATACCTCAGACAGCTAAGACGCAGCTCGGTCTCCGCGCAACTGCAGCCTGCGTCAGGACCGGAAGGAATGGTCTGAAGTTGTGTCAGGGGAGGTTTAGGCTGGATATTAGAAAAAGGGGTTTTTTTATGCAGAGGGTGGTTGGGCACTGGAACAGGCTCCCCAGGGAAGTGGTCACAGCACTAAGCCTGACAGAGCTCAAGAAGTGTTTGGACAGTGTTTTCAGGGGGAAGAAGTGTATTTTTTGAGTAAGGAATTGTTTTAGCTATAAAATAAAAAATTCAAAGAGAAATAGCCTAGTTTTGTTTTGCAAGATATAGGCCAAAAATAATGAAGAGTTTTTCAGATGTACAGTCTGGAAAAGTGTATCTACGAGGAAGGCAAATACTTTTGCTGCAGTAAGTATTCAACTAAAGAGTCAAAATAATGATTTATATAATTCTGACCGAAGCAGATACAGAAGAAACATATCACAGTGAAAAAATTACATATTGCTCTCTTTTGAAAGTGTCGTCAATCTGGTATTAGGGCATGAGGAAACAGAAGCATTAAAACTTTTAAAATGGCATACCTCTTTGTATTTCACAAAATCATTTTGATCACTTTGAAGGTTTTGATTTTTGGGTTGTTTGTTGGTTTTTTTATTGACACTTTTTTTGGACACTGAAACTTTTGTTTGCCTTGAGCAATGCATTACCATCTAATACATTCCAACTGTCTGTCTGAATTATGGACTTACTGAAAAATCAAAGACAGTATCACAGCAAATATACTGCTGAGTCTCCTTCTTCAGCTTTTCCATTCTTTCATGCGTATGCTTCTATAGTTCCTTTCCAGAAGTCTTACTGGTTGGTTTTTTCCCTAAATTGCCATTTCCAACTCAGTATGTCATACTTAGATCCATATGAGGCTCATAAAATTCACACCCTACAGCTAAATCTCAGTAGTGTGAATCTAGCTGATATCCTGAAAGCAAATATGAGATACTGAAGACAGATAAGGCTCAGTAGTTAGTCTCCTTTGCTCAAAAACAGCACAGAAGGAAGGTCAGAGGGAAGGTAAGTAACAAGAAATTATAACTGTTGGCCTGTATTTGTGACCATGGCCTTATGAGGGAAGAACTTAAGCATTTGGTGGTTTTTGGCACTTAACATTAGAAATTGCCTGAGAAAATAAAACAAATACCACAGGAAATAACACTAGAAGCATTAAGATTGGTCCTTCAGTTAGCTTTTCTTGCTGACCAGGAAATAGAGCACTTTCCTGTGTGGCAGGAATTTGTGCTTGGATGCTTTCATCATGAGATGAGTATTACAGAATCACAGAGAGTCACAGAATAAACTAGGTTGGAAAAGACCTTTGAGATCATCAAGTCCAACCTATGACCTACCAGCACCTCATCAACTAAACCATGGCACTGAGTGCCGTGTCCAGTCTTTTTTAAAATACATTCAGGGACAGCGACTTCACCACCTCCCTGCGCAGACTATTCCAGTACCCATGCATTGATCCCATGCATCTCTCTTCCATCACTACCTCCAGTTTAAAGAAAGCAAGAGTCAAAACTTCTTATAATTAATGCTCAAATGAGACATCTAAACTCAATGTAGAAAGTGATTTTGATCTGGGTTTATCAGTTTTACCAAAAGGCTCAGTCTCAGAAATATATTAATTAGAAGAGATTTTCTTCAACACTTTTACTTAAATCTCATATAACCCCACTCCAAAGTGATGTTATTTCATTCAGCATGAATTGGGACACAGTCTTTATCTACCAGGTCATTAAACTTAGCAATATTGCAGCCCATGGCACACCTACTATACCGCAATGAGCGATCAGTCAGGAAAATACTGGGTAAAATTAGGTATCATTGCTGAAACAGCAATGTAATAATGCAAAAAACCTTGCCCTCCAATAGACACTAGAGCTTAAAAATGCAGCCCTTGCAATGTTACCATAAAGCAGTGAAAGCAGCAAGAAATCCATGGCAGTAAGTGTCCACAGTCTGGAGAAGGAATTGAAACAGCAAGGGGTAGAGGCATGGTTAGAGAAATTATACTAACAGTAAGAAAGAGATAAAGCAAACAGATCAGTAAGTCCTCAAAAGAGTTCAAAGTAACTGATTCTAGAAAGCTGAGAAACTGTGTAACAGAAGACCTAAAACAACGAACAGTTGTAAAGAGTTACAGCATGTACTTGACACAGAGTCAGAAGAGCACCATACAGTTGTATTTGCAAGTACTAAAAGTCTAATAAATTACTCAGTAGGATGCTGATCAAATGCTACAATAGTGGGATCCAGAGGAAACAAATAAATGGTTATGGAAGAAAATCAACTCTTCAAAATAAGCAGGAATACCTTTGAACAGGAGAAGAATCAAATTTAAATTTCTGTGTTGCTCAGAAAAAGGCAAATAAATGTTAGAAAAATATTTAACTAAAAATGATCTTGATATAGTTGGCTAAGACCTGGAACTATGCTACTCTATCTATAGGATGTTGAAATTTGTTTTCATTTTGAATTGGCATTAAAAATCTGCCCCCACGTCAGCACCAGAACACAAAATTTGGAAAATGTGTCCATTAAAAAAAAAAAATCAGCTTATTGATTTTGGGGTGGGTTTTTGGGGTGGGTTTTGTTTGTTTGTTTGTTTTGTTGGGGTTTTTGTTTGTTTTTGTTTGGGGTTTTATTGGGGGGGTGGTTTTTTTTGGAAGGAAACCTCCTAGGAAACCTCTTTGACTACATTATCCTCTTCAAACTGCACTGAATGTTATGTTAAGAGAAAACACTGTCTTATCTTGTAAAACTCTTTTTGCAAACTAACCTGATAAAAGGCCACAAATTCACTTTTAGAGTAAGTCAAAAGTAATTTAAAATACAGAGTTACAACATGGCATGAGCTGTCTGCCTCCTTGGAAAAGAAAATCAACAGGACCCTAAGCACACTGATAAATATTTTCAAATCTGCCAGTCAAAAGAGTGGATTTCTTGATGTAATCTTAAAATCTGACCTTCAATACACAGTTCCATTTTCAAGAGTTCTGTCATTCATAACTCCAAGAAAAGTCAGTGGTAAAAATCTGCAAAATTTTCAGCATATCTTAAAATAATTTCACTGTTTTGGAAACTTGAAAACTATTTTGGTAATCGAATTTTTTAAAGTTCATGGATTTCAAAATGCTAGCAAGATATTTTTCTTTAAAAAGAAGTAGGGTTCCATTTCAGTCAGAGAGTGTGCAAAGTAAAAGGGTTTTCTTTCACATTTTTTATTAGCTGAAGGGGTGTGTGTTAACTCCAGATGCAGTTGTTTGGGGATAGAAATCCTAATCCTCATAAAGATGATGTAGACTTTACGTGAAAGCAACCTAACTATTGTAAGGCTTAAACAAGTATCATTTTAAGAATACACATTTACAGTTATCATGGTGCTAAAGCAATTACAGTCTTTCCAAGAGACATGGAATTAAGAAAATTCTTTCTTTATTTCACTGCTAGACAAATCCAAGATCAATAAAAAGACAACTCATTCATTATTGCCCATCCTGTCCAAAATGAAAGACTTAAAAGTTACGCCTCTTTTTCTCATGCTGTGATTATCAGTGTCTGTTAGCATGTCTCTTTGCCCTCCACTCAGCTGGATGTAACAAGTGTGGATTTTTTTCTGGGTGAAAGCTCCAAGTGTTTACTCAGACCTATTAATTTCGAACATAACATAATTTATCTGTCTAGGTGTGCAATTCCTCCCGTGTATTCTTGTGTCTGATGAACTAGCAACCTGCCTACAGAACACTGCTTAATAGTACTGGTTTTTCAAGTCCAGTGAACAGAATAATAAATTAATCCACACCAATCTCATTAAGTTCTGCACTACTAAAATTCTAAATTCACTGAGAAATGTACATTGTATAGAATGAAGAGAGCTTGTGCATTATTGTAGTAGATGGGGGTTTACTGGTTTTCATAGGTAAGTTTGAGTCTCCACAGAAAGTATACACTGGGTAGTTTAATAGCATAGGCTGTATCAATTTTTCTACTATTATGGTTAAACTTTCTTGCAATCAGCAAGGAGATTGCCACCCTCATTTTATTATAAATATGAGAACCACTCCTTAATTAAATTTTTGAAAATTCAAGGAAAAAAAATAAAGAATGAATTGAATAAAGAAAGCATTAAGATCCTTATACTCTCCTCTATTAGCAGTAATTTCACTTTCTTTTAATGCACATTTAATCTTTCTCCTACAAAAATATATTGTGTTTTACAAAATCAACAAGACAAGACACTACTGAATAAAAATTTTAGTAGATTTAATTTTCAGACATTTCCCATAATTTAAATGCTTTTCTATATTTTAAAAATGCAAAGTGATTTAATAATTTGTATAAAATGCAATGATTTTAAAGTCAAAGGTCTTCCAGGAAAAATATTCACTTCTAATGGCTATTCTAAATAAAATAAAACAGTTCCGTTTGGAACTGAAAAACAGCCCTTTCTGTTCAGAGACAAGTCCCACTACAGTAAAATCTTTCTCAATAGGATAGTTTTGTACTTTTGCTTGTTTTTCCTGAATACAAATCTTTACTGAGGCTCACTGGATTCTCTTTAAGAAAAAGTGAGCTTAATTAATTTTGCAAAGTCACAGTATTTACATCTCTACAACATGTTATGAAAGCATGCAGCAAATTTATCCTTTCTGCAGCTAAACATTTTCACTTATTAATGGTGAGATGAACATTTTTCCCTTAACTACTTTAAAGAAGTCAAGAATACAGTCTTCCAAAAAGCTACACAGGAAGTATATGTTTTGTAATTATGAAAGTACATCTAGACTGTACATTCCCTTACATAATGTAATTCATATATTCAGCATTTCACTACGCAGAAGTACAATATAAGTAAAATACTTTTTTAACCTATTTTTTTTTCCTGCAGGTAGGGGGTCTCTGTCCTTTACTGATTTAACAGAAAAACAGTAAAAATATTTTTTATGACCACTATCTTATGCATAATTAGATGACTAATTCATAGTTTTGTATTAAGAATCATTACTGGAAAACAGTGGATTGAAAAGAGAAATTATGTAGGTAGCAAAGCAGCTAACAACAGCTGTCAAAATACTTATGGGCAATGTCCAGTTTTTATGCCAAGAAATCTTATGTTAGGAGTCAACAGTGAGTAAGTATCAAGACACAGCCTGAAAAATTCACTATTAACTCATTTAGCAATGTGGAATTTTGATTATGATTTTTTGCATTCCATTATAAAATGTATTTAAACCCTGAACATTTTAAATTAGATCTATTACTCTGAGTAGACGTTTTCATATATGCTACTTTTTTTTTCCCCTAGTGTGCAGTGTATTTTCATAACATCTCTACTCTGTTCCTTTTTGTGTTTAAATGAACATACAGACTTGCATGTGTCTATGCATTTGTACAAATGTATATGAAATATTTTTAAGACAAATCCAAAACTCTACCATTTCACTTAAGAACAGAGAAAAAGCATACCTTTTCTGGATCAGTTGTTGTAATGACCCACACGCAGTGTGCATTGTCTTCATATTGAACTGGATAATTTGGCGACGTGATAATGCCACTCGGTCCACGTAAATTAGAGCCACATGTTCTAGCTAAAATGATAACCAACAAATCAGATTGCTTTAGACTGGATGCTCTGTTAAAAATAAATATTATAAAATTGCCACAGCATTAGCAACAACTTGCTATGAAAGTATTACTATGCTGATATATTCTATAACAATTTGCCCTTAAAGATATTTCAGCCAGACAAAAAAAAATCTGAAAATTTACCTACAGAGGAAGAAAGGAGCTCTTTTCAATTAATCAGCCCAACATTTACATTCCTTTATTCACACTTCATGTAAATTAAATTCTCAAAATTATCATATCAATGTTCTGTTTGGAGAGAGATTTACCCTTTCCAAATGAATGGAGGGAGCCTTCTACCCATGAATGTCAGAAGGGCCAGTATGTGCTCTCCTTCATGATTTCCCCTTGATTTGGAGAAAGAAACACATGTATCACAATATTTATGTAATTGTATATCCTTAACCTAAATATAACCCTCTGTGGTGTCTTAGCTCTTTATATCATAGGAAATATAATTAAAAAGAAAAAAATATAAAATGGTTCTAGGCAGTACATAGTCTGACTTTGGTAAAGCACAGATTCAGTTGTGAAACCATCACAATCTCTCTGCCACATTCAGCAAATCCAGATAATCAGCAGTTTGAAAATACATTACTTAAGATATTCAGTTATCTTCTAAAGAGCACTAAGGATAGATTTTGCAAGAATATTCAAATATCTTGAAATATTTCAGCATCTAGAAGCATTTAAAAATATTTAGACGTATAATTTTCAGTGACACAAACAGAGTTATAGAACTCAGAATATTTCAAAATGTCACTGTCATGTTTATAGTACTACACTTTGTCAACATGCTAAAGAGAGAGTCTAGATCATATCTAAATCACATGGAAATCTTCTGTAACAATCCCAGCAGAAGTCTAAAAAAATCCCTCATCTACATTGGAAATTCTACAAAAGCATCATTTAACAGCTATTAAAGAGGGCTGTACTTAACATGGAAAAAAAAGTCATAGAATCACTTAAGTTAGAAAAGACCTCCAGGTTAACCTACCACTGTCCAGTCCATCACTAAACCATGCCCCTAAGTGTCACAAAACATCTAATCACATTTTAGTATGCCACTGTATGCTGCCTACTAACAATACAGAAAGCTTGGCATGTTGCTGCTGTATTAAGCAATATATATTCTTTTAATTCAGGGAATAACAAGGGCAGATTCGTGGGGCCTGAATACAGGACATTTTCTTTCTAGTAACTGGTAGAAACACCATACCTCCAACACCATAACTAGCACAAAATTAATATTTAGAAGTTTATTTTCAATTCTTCCTGCCTAAGGTCTGCTACAGCAGAAAGTAACCTAAAGTGCAACTTTGTAGCAATAAAAAACCAGTTGGCTCCTCCTGTAGCTATCCACAAAATAAAAAGGCTAGGAAACATCTCCCTTGCAGAGAGACTTTTCAGTCAAGCTGTTACTCTTATCTTTCTCCTATTAAAAATTCCAAGATAAGGTTAAAAAAGGGGGAGGATGGGAAGGAGGTGAGGCCAAGCACGAGGTACAGGAGTTCAGCCCAGAGGTCTCTTTAGGAAATGGAGTTACTGCAAAAGATCACCTAAAAATGTTAGCTAGCCTTGTGTACTGCCTGCAGAAAACGGAAATGGATCGCTGCAAGGTTTTCGTGTGCAGTTCAAGGAAACTGGGAGCATTTATATTAGCACCATGCAGTTTCCGAGGGCAGTTCCTGGGGTCTCCCACCACTCCCTGCCTGTGACCCAGGTGTGGGGTGGGCCTGGAGCTGCACCACCACCACGGGCAGACCCCACTGCCCCCGCGGCCCCTGGGACCCCCGCCACTGTTGTGCCCTTTCAAGTAATGTAATGAACTTGCGGAGAGTAAGGGTTCCTGTGACTTTTCATCAGCTTCCTAAATTCTGAGCTTTGTTAATCACTATTCTGGGCTAAATCCAAATGTCAGCTTCTTCAGTAAGTCTTCTACTCTTGAAGTCATTAAGCCCACAGCAGTTGCATGCAGTTTTTCCACTTTAAATTGATGATAATTTAGAAACTGTGATAAGTACCTCCTTGCACTGTGTATTTTATTGCAATTGTGATTGGTGCTTGTATGAGCACCATGAATACTGGGATCTTGAAGGTAAGTAAAGGAATTGAGAATAATACAGACTGCAAATAAAACCTGCATCTTTAACTCCCCACAATCCACAAACGTGCACGTCATAATACTGACCAAGAATTACACACCATTCAGAAGTGTAGCACACACATGACTATACAAGTTGAAAAAATCTTATCTGGCAGCAGGAGAAAAAAAATGGAATTACAAAAATACTAGGAAATGAAAACTTTTTAAAGTATATGAGTTTTATATAAGTGAGATGACAAAAGGATGATTAAGTGAAATTAAAACCATTTAAAAGAAATTAGCTCCCTAAATTGATACTCTTTCTACACATTTGATTGCATGCTTCAAGCTACATAAAAATCTTTGTATCTTTATAATCATATATACACGTATAGATGATATATGGTTCCCTTTTTTAGTTTGCTTAGTTTTGAGTTTCATTGCAGCAGAAAGTATAAATTCCCCTTCCAAACTTCACGAAAAATTCCAAAGAATAGCAGTTACCTCTGCAAATTGGCCTGTGGTCACTCCAGGCAGCCAGTGTATCTGTCACTCTCTGACAAGTGATACTCTTAGAACCTTGCAGAACATAATTGTCTTCACAGGAAAACTGTACACTTGCACCCACCCTATGAGAAAAAAGGGAGAAAGAAGGAAGGAATTAAATGTATTTTAATATCAACATCCTCAAACAAATGTAAACATTGCCAAGTGACAATATTTCTAGATCTAAATAAAGAAATTAAGATACATACTTCTACTTGATCAATACTGTATTCATAAAACAACTTATACTCTAGGGAAGAGGTCTACTAGTTAGTTTGGCCACCTTTAAAGAAAGAAAGTCTAGGAATACAAAAAAATTGTGATACTAAGTTTGTTCTTTTACAGTATGAGTTCAACGAATGCGCAGATATCTATTTTTTATAAGAAGATATATATAATGACAATTCTTTCAGGTCACAGAACTTACTTAATTAATAACTTCAACATCACTATATTCTCTCAAATGAGAGAATAAACAATTAGATATGGTAATTTGTCAACACGTACAATCAGGAAATATTAATTTCAGTCAATGGCATTAATTCATGAAATAGTCCTGACCTTGTTGAAATCTCCTGTTAAACGTTACATTAAATGATAAATTTTTTTAGGACTGAAATTTGACTGTTACACTTTTAACACTGAAATGTGTCCCTTTGGAGTTACTTGGGCTGACCCATCATTATGGAGATTTTCAGAAGCTGTATACACTTACGGTCTGAATCACAGGGAGTTTTACTAAACAGTATTTACATATCTGACTCCATTTATTATTTGTGACATTCTTTGTTCCCCATCATAGTTAACTGGTTCTGGTTATTGTTTTCTTGTGCATTTAAATCTGTATTTGATAATCAATCCCATGTTGTGAACTAAGTGAACTCAATAAAGCAGATTTCTCAGCTTAGTCTCTCTAAGTTACTCAGTCCTAAACACCAGGGGATTTCTCTATGGCAGTCAGGAGGCTCAATGCCTAAAATTGTGCTGTGCTGTGAAGAGCTGCATATAATGTCATTTACTGTCATGCAGCTCATTCCCACCTTTCATGCACAAGTATTTTCTTAGTTTCTCAGAGGATCTCACAAACACTGACTATATTGTTCATTAATAATATGATGTGTTTCTATAGTTCTTTTCATTCTTTCAGGAAATTTTAATAGGATTTTTAAATTTTTCTCTTTTTTAGTTAATTTTAAAATTTGAGTATGATGCTTCAAATCTAGAGATGTTTTAAAAACTGCTTTTCCTATCACTTTGTTGTTGAGCTGTTAAATATGAAAACTCAGAAAAGCAGGGAAAATATTGGCCCTTTTCTTTCAAAATTCATGCAAAATGCACAAAATTCTTCAAGAGTAATGTAAGTTTCTAAACTTGCGTTTATTTTATACTTGTCATAATCTTCAGAACATTCTTAAAACCCTCAGAAAAATAGACCAAGCATTATTCCAAATAAATACCTCAAATTAATAAAGAATTAGTGTCTCCTATTGGTAAAGAAAACATTACTCATTAATCGGACATTTTAATGCCATAAACACATATTTTAATGACATTTTCTCCTATTTTCTAGAATTAGGATCTCTGCATTTCTTTTTCTAAGGAAACAGGGAAAAAACCCCAAGCAGTTACCTAGTAGTGATAAATGCAACTTGAGAATCAAAGAATTTAAAAATCATATTGGACAAAGACCATCCAACAAGTGTAATGTTGTGAAGCAATGTGAAAACCAACATTTCCCTTAAGTTTGCTATTATAAAGGCATGTAAGGAGAATTAAAAAATTGTACACATACGAAAACATAGACTGAAATGAAATGTATAATTATTGGATGTCTGCAACAGCAATTTATCATTTAAAATACTTGAATATTCCCCCCAAGAAAGAAAGAAGGGTGGTGGGGGGAAAATGAACAGGAAGAATACAAATATTTTTTATGTCTAATGCAATAAATTAAGGATTTTAGTTTAACTTGGATTTTGATCATTACAGAAATACTTTTAAAGTTTTTATTAATGTATACCCAAAAGATTACACACTAATTTAAGCTATACATTTTGATGATTCAATTTGTTTTAATATTATTCTACAAAGTATGTATTTCAGGGATTTGTTTGTTTTTTTCCTAAAGCTCTGGAAATAGCTTGGGTCGAAGGATCTAAGGACAACCAATGTGAACTTCATACATTTTACACAGTGGGTATAATATTTTGAAATGTCTGAACACAAACTAAGGGACACAAAATAAATGTGCTGAATACAACATAATAAAAACAAAGAAGAAACATAGCAGGAAATGTCATATTAAAGAGCAAGGTAGGGATATGAAGTCCTCAAAAGCTCCTTCTGGATCTAAAGCATCGTCTTAGGAGAAGGAATGCATTTGGATCCCGTTCTATGATAAAATTCCTAACCACATCCAGATTGCTGGGTCTCTCCATTGATTAGGCTTGACAGTTTTCCATTTAGAAAGGGGACATCTTTTTGAAGACGTCTTATAGCTTGTTTGATATGTGATTTCAAAAAAAATTATTGGTTCATTTAATATCCACTAGTTCAAAATGAATGTTTTTAATTGGGTTGGGGGGTTTTCACTGTTGGTTTTTTTTTTTTTTTACATCTCTACCTCCCTAGTCACTGAGCAAATCTGTGGGCACTGAAAGTATTGTTTTTTGCTTTGTTACTTCTCTCTGTAAACTTTAAACGTGGGGAAGAAATCGGTTTCCTTCTTTTTCTTTTTCTATTTTAAATTTAAACTCCATCAAAGTATAATTTGTCGGTTTATAAAGAATGCTAGAATTTGACTGGGAGAAGCCATTTTTAAAAAAGAAGATACTAACATTAAAAAGTTAATTTAATTTTCAAAATCTGCTTTGGAAATCTAAAAGCCATTTGTTTTACAAGTGTTGGTGAAATTGTGGAAAATGACTGCATTTTCACATTACTGCACACACCATACAATATTTAAGGAGAGCTAAAACAGTATTCTTTAGATACATTTCAAATTTCATTTAAACAATCTACTGGTTTGAAATCTTACATCAAAATAAAATGTGATATTGACCTCAAAATTGTATTGATTATGTTCTCATTACTCTAGCCAAGTCTGACTTGCCATTTCTCCCCCAAAATGAACCCAAATATCCATTGGATTGTTTTAAAATCACTGAAAATCATCCCCTTACTTCCTGAAATAAAAACAGTAGAAGCATGGCAGGAGGACAGAATCAAAAGGTTAAGATTTCAATTCCTTTTTGTTTGCTTTATGATATTAGAATGAATGCCATTATTACGCTGAAAACGATGAAACCCTTTTTGAAGAATTTGTCATCACTGAATCAGCTGGGTCTCAGGCTGTCTTGAAAATAAACCCTCTGCCTTTCCATCAATCCCACTCATAACATGTCTTTCAGTAGACTGGAAAAGATATTGAATAATGTGCATTTTCACATGTTTTAGTTCAGATTAATATTCACAGTTGTCATTCTCCTGACAAGAACAATAGCTCCTTCTGGTGTTTATACTTGCCTCTTAGAAAGGAAAAAAAAACATTGCCTTTCTTTACCCTCCAGAATACTTCTATCACACTGGAGAAATGCAAGCAGCAGCAAGTATTATTTCCCCTTCTCCTATGGAAGACATTGATTTGTCATTTCAGAGAAACAAAAACTAAATTCCAGCCAATTTCTCTGTTTACATGTCCATCTAGATTTAGACAGCTAACTTTAAGGTAGATACGTTTTAAATATATATTAAAAAACTTTAAAGTACATGAAAAACAGTTGCTGTTGCATAATGAGTTTGCAGATAATAAGGAATGTTTAGGAGGAAAACAAACTGTTATCCTTTCTCTCAAATAATATTCAGAACTAGAGGCCCAAAACATGCACACAAATATGTGATCAAAGTATACAACATGTTTTATTTATTTTATGTTATACAATGTTGCTTGTTGAAGACCTTATGCAGTCATTTATCCCCATGAACAGTAAAATACACTTTGTGAAATTAAAATATTTTAAGAGGCCAGATGGGACAAAGAAGGGAGGGAAATGGCCTTGCTCTGTCAGTTTAGTAAGCATAAGCATTGCTCATAAGTAAGCTCCAGGCATTTAGGATACTTTTAACCCACATTCATTCCTAAGAGAGTGTGTTTAAAATATAGTTATCTGTGTTTTGCAAGGTTCTTTGACATTAGATTCCCTTGGATACTGTAAAATATACTTTAAGCTTTAAGGTTATTTTGGGTTTTCCCTCTTGGTATTTTTATGCATTGCTGGGATATTCGTTGTTGAGCTCTTCCATGTTTGGGTTCACACGTTTTGGATCTTTGAACCTGTTTCACCAAAACTGTTTTAGTTCCCTTTCTCTTTCAATTTACAGACTGCAGCCTAGAGGTGAAAAGAAGCAATTCTCTTTCTTACCCTCTTCGAGTTTATCAGTGCTCTTAGACCTGCTGCTGTTTCTTAACAATTGTTCATATGCCACTGATTTGGACCACAACTAGATGAGAGTCTGTTTGGCCAACAGTGTATCATGAACACATAGAAGCTCTATGACATTTATAGATTCACAGAATAAATTAGATTGAAAGAGGACATGATCTAGTCCATTTGAAGCAAGCCCAGTTGGAACAGAGGGCTCAGAGCCCTGCTCAGGTGAGTTCTGAATGCCTCCCTGGCTGGGGATTCTACAAATTCTCTCACAAACCTCAGTGTTTTACTACCCTTATAGTAAAAACATGAGTTTTTTGATTTTTTTAAATCTTGAATCCTGTAATAATTTACCATGTCCTACCTTATTTTCATTGCCTCTAGTCCTGTCACTGTTAACTCTTTCCAGAGATGCTTTTCTCTCTTCACTGATAACAAAGTGATCCTAGATACTGCCCCTAAATCTTTCAACTAAGTATCTTATTTGGAGTTATTCAGAAGACGCATGTTCTGCATCACTTATGGCTTTATGAGGAGAGATTGAAGCAGAGAAGGGATACTGAGACATGCCTGCACAAGCAGGAAAGTAAAATACTCCTCAAAATAACAGTGGGAGTATAAAGTTATTCCTTGGATGAATACACACAGGCACTTTAATACCTCTTGAGAAAGTTATATTTTAGCATCCCATTTTTATCTAGTCTTCTACTGCCTGATGTTTCTCTCTGCAATACATCAAACATTAATAAAGACCTAGATAGATATTGCGTTTCTTTTTCTAAAACAGCAGCCCTTTGGACAGCAAACGCATACTGTATTTTTGTATCATACAATTTCATTTGCCATAGTTGTGCTTGGCAAGTTGAATCAGAACACATAGAAGAGGACATCAGTAAACATCTAGAAAACTTGTCTTTCTAGCCTATTAATTGAAAGCTTTTTTCCCTTCATTATTTTTTTAAATGCACTGAACTGCTGCCCTGTCACTAATGAAGCCATAACTTTGCTTATAATTGAATCTTTTAATGCTGGAGTTGTTTATGATTTCTCAAATTCCTTTGAGGATAAATAGAGAAAAATCCAAAAAGTATGTCAGTTTTTATGTAATTTATTTTTCCTGTCAGTTATGATCTAGCTTGGAAGAGCCTTGATTCAGGAGACAAGTTGTATTAATTTTTTTCTAGAGTTGCGGAGAACTTTGCACAATTCCTTCTAATTCCTGTGAATTGTTCCTTTCTCTTGGGTCTGACTGTCCAGTCCCTGCTGAACAATTTATAAATCGCTGCATGAGCTGGAGGCTCCCATCTCCTTCCTTTGATTCTCTTCTCTGCTGCACCTTCAAGTCTCTACCCTTTTTCCTCAATGGGGAAAGAGCAAGCTTCCTCCTTTCTCCATAGGGGTCCATTTGACCTTGTCTTCTTTTTTTAATGTAACAAAAGGTGAAAACAAGAAAAAAATAGGAGATGGCATTCATTACAGCATCAGATACTGAATTTACCATGTTCCCCAAGCTTTTTAACAGCTTTTACAAAGTAGGAAAACACATAATACTTTCTGCTTCTTCTTCGTCTTCTATGCTGTCCACAGAGTTCTGCTTTTTCTCCATAGATGAGACTATTATGCTCTAAAACTCTTATTTTAAATGTGTTGATTTAAAAAACAACCCAAGCAAAAACCCAAGAAAAAATTCAAGACATGCAAATGAATAAATATATTTTGACAAATAATCAATACATTTAAAACTAGGGAAATTATACACATCTGTAGTTACAGGCTATGTATAAATGTAACAGGGAACACCTTCCTCTTGGTCATATAGAAAACTAAATGTGCCTACCTGAAGTCAGAGCCTACCCTCTTCCCATTTTCAGGAATTCCAGGATCAGGACATGTATCAGATGCAATCGCATCCCCACCCTGGGTCACTGCAAAGTAAAGGAAAAAACTTATTTAGACATGCAGCTCTAAAGATGACTCTACTTTTCCCATACATAAACTTCCATGGCCTGAATGCAACCATATATTACCATTTTTTCTTGAACCAGTTTAAATTATTACCAAAAAGACTCCCCACATAATTGACTCATTTGGTGTATTATTTATTTTCATTGGTTATGGTAAAAAATGTTTTGCTTCTGTGGGAAAATAAATTATTGATTTCCCACAGTTAGTCATTTTTTTAATGGTTATACTAGGATCCACAGTTCTCCTCAGCCAGGAAAAAAAAGCATTTCATAAAGTCACCTTCTGAAAGATTCACAACACATCATTAGGACAAGTAAGATTAGGACAGTATAAAAAATAAAATCTCCATAATAAAATCTCTCCAGAATTAGAATTAAAATAAACAAAAGCCAAGAACCCAACTGTGATACTGTAGAACTGTAAAACAAGAATATTTTTATGAATCACAAAATCATTTAGGTTGGAAAAGACCTCCAAGATCATTGAGCCCAAATTTTGACCAACCACCACCTGAATTGAAGATAAAGTTAATCTCAAAAATATACAAAATACCCCACTGAACAATGCATTTGTAGTCAGCTGAATATGTGCTCTTGCAAATGACGCTCAAATCTCTATTTTTTGTTTTCAGCTAAGAATAGAAAGACAAGGTATCCTATACTGTTCCATTCTTTTTGCCCACCATTCTTTCTCCACCCAGACTGTCAGACACTTAAATGATACCATATATTTAAATATCCAAAATATTATGGTCCTATCAAAACTCAAAACAATTTGAACACTGTTTTCCCTTTTTTCCTTCTACATTCCTAAAATAGTAATTAAGGAATAGGTGAAATTAAAAGTAATTAATCATAAACAAAAGACATAGAGCAGAATACTGAATATACAAAAAACCTGAACACATGTGCCTTTTATCTTGCACACATACATGTATGGTGTGTCCAGAAAAGGAAGAACTGTCATAAAGACTGCATTGGGTTTGCATGGCCAGGTTTCGGTAGTGGGGGGTGCTACAGGAGTGCCACGCACTTCCTCCGTGTCCACCAGAGCAAATCCCTGGCAACTCCAAAGAGGGATCTGCTGCTGGCCAAGACTGGACCAATTAGAAATGATGGTAACACCTATGGGATAACAGAGCTAAGAAAAGAAAAAAAGTTATTGCGAAGTTGTAATTGCAGCCAGAGAAAAGCAGGATGAGAACATGTGAGAGGAACAGCTCTGTAGACACCAAGGTCAGTGCAGAAGGAGGGAGAAGAGGTGTTCCAGGTACTGGAGCTGAGATTCCCCTGCAGCTCATAGTGAGGACCATGGTGAGGCAGCTGTGCCCCTGCAGCCCACAGAGAACCACAGGGATGCAGACACAGGGTCCTGCAGATCCATGGAGAGAGGAGCCCATGCTGGAGCAGGTTTGCTGGTAGGACTTGTGACCCATGCTGGAGCAGCCTGTCCTTGAAGGTCTGCATCCCACGGAGGAGTCACCCATGCTGCAGCAGTTTGGGGAGGACTGTTGCCTGTGGGATGGAGTCACGGTGGAGGAGTTCACAGAGAATGTAAAGGACAACATGCTGGAGCAGGGAAAGACTCCTCTCCCTAAGCAGCAGCAGAAACAATCTGTGATGAACAGACCATAACCCCCATTTCCACCTCCCTGTGTGACTGGGGGAAGAGGTAGGGCTGGGAAGGAGGGAAGGGTGGGAGAAGGTCTTTAACTTGTCATTACCCTGCTCTGATTTTTTTAGCAATAAATTCAATATCTCTAATTCCAATCTGTTTTGCCCTTTGGTGAGTGATCTTTCCCAGTCCTTATCTCAACCCATGAACTCCTGGTTGTATTTTCTCTCCCCTGTCCAGTTGCGGAGGCGGGTGATGGAGATGCTCTGTTGGGTGCCTGGCATCCAGCCAGGGCCAACCCACTACAATTACATGCCTCCAGTCTTTCTATTTCCACCACAAAAAACCAGAACTAGTAGAAATTTGTGGATCATGTTTTCCATCTTACAAGATTTTTGGGAAATCTTTAAGAAAAGGACAGAACATTCTTCCTGAATTAAAAAAAAAAAAAAGTTAATTGGAATATTTTAGCTGCACAAAATAAATTATACAAGTCTGAGTGGATTACAGATGACAGCATTACAGCTGAAAGGTGATGAGAGATTAGATGCAAAAAGCAGCTGGTTTTCCCACACAGTGATATGCTTTCAAATTTGATACAGCAGCAAAAGGAGTGGTGACAAGTAGGACACATACAATCAGATGTTAAAAGCTATAAATCTCCATGTCTGTTTTGGCAGCTTCAGGGACAATTCATTTATATAGAAATCCAAAGATTTACAAGAGAAGATTTAAAGAACTAAAAAACTGCATTACAGCACTACAAAAATACAACTAGCATAATGCACTATTATGGACCAAAGTTCTTGACCTGAGCACAGGTTCTTCTGTAGAGAAGCAGAGAAGTGGCAATGATTACAGTATATGTCAACATTTGCCCTTTTTTTTTTTAAACCTAGAATGTTTCAAGAATACAGGAATCATCTCTTCCTCCACATCTTTTAAACACTACTTATTGTACTGCATACATTTTTTTAAAACTACATCAAGAAAGATTATGATAATATCAAAAATGTCTTTGAAGACACAACTGAAAATATGAGGTCTTACTTAAAAAAAAAATATTTCCTTCTAAATACAAAAGCCAAACATGAGTAAAAATTCAGTTCATCCAGACTTTTGTCCCTGTGTAGCACCTGGAATTCACCATCTTGAAAACTCTATGTTGGAGCACATTCCTGGTAATTTCACTAATATTACTTAGATCAATAAAGTTTTTTGTGTGTGAATAAAGGTTTTCAGAACAAGTGTGTACTAGCTAGTATTCATATATTTTATTCTGAAAGTTTAATCTTGTAGTTTCTTCAAAAGTGTCAGCACTGAAATGCAATTACAGTGAGAACTTGGTCTTGCTAGAAAAGCAGCCTGCTTTTCTGATGTTTCTTAAAATAAATTCTCTTCCTACTAACATTTCTTCCATTGTTTCAGAAAAAAAAAAAGTAATATATTTACTATTTTTAGCTATGTTAGTGGACATGAGATTCAATTCGGACTACTGAATCACCAAAACACAAACATAAACAAAACAACTGATATGGTTATTCGACTTATTTGGTTTACTAAACATGAACCTTGTGGTAACAATTGCTATAAGGTGGAGAATGCTACCTTTGTTACCACGGTTTAAGAACATCAAATTGCAGCAAAGCCATCTCCTTTTACAGATGTACATAAATACAAAATGCCTAAGTACTTTGGGACATCAGTAAATGCTGAATGAAACCTTAGTCATAGTACAGAATGAAGTGATTTCCCGAGATGGAAAACAACCTTTGCAAAATTTTCTTCTCAGCCACTAGTTTATTCTGTCAACACACTCTCACACCAATATCAGAGCAGGGTGGTTCAGCCTCTTACTCATCCAGAGAAGTATCTCTTTAAATAGGACAGGTATCCTATGTCTGGAACTCAACACATCTTCCTGGATGTCTACAGCCCTTGTTAAACATGGCCCAGGTTTTAGCTTCTATTTTCCCCAGTGAACTGTCAAGTATACTTTTAACAGATGGTGTTTGCATGACATGCTGTCACGACAAAATAAATCCAATTCCCTGTAAAACAAACTTGCCTGATTTTATCTTTCCAGATAAGGAAAAAAAAAGTAGCAAATCTCTAAAATTAGTATAACAGTTTATTGCCTCTAGTGGGTCAGAGACACCAGGGACTTCAGCTCATATATATATATATATATATATTTACATGTTAGTATGCTTAAAACCTTTACCTGCCAGTATTTTGGAATTTACCCAAAAATTAGGTATTAAAATTTATTTTAGCTCTAACATTTATCATTCAGACTGAAAATAGGTGAAAAGGTGACCAAAGAAATTCCTGTTAGAGACCTTTATCTTCCTCTGTTTCAATCCTGGCAGATTTCGACTTTATCCACTGCTATCCAGTGCTACTGAGATCCATAACATGTGATGAGAAAGTATCATCTTTGGTTTGAATATCTCACGTTCACAATTTATTTAAACCTTGCAGTCTCTACAAGCATTTCTTGGATACATCATTTCTATGCTCCCAGACACGTGCCCAGTCTGGTTTAACTTTGAAGAAAAAGATTTTTGTATGCTCCTGAAAGGCCCATGTCTAGTTTGTACTCTTTCTGCACTGTATAAAATTTCATTTACCTAGGGTATTAAAAGATGTTTCATGCTTTATGCATCTTTTTTCTGGTTTTTTTTTTTCATCTTTATCATATCAAACTTGAATTTTTTCTCTTTACATTCAAAGCTCATTCACAGACTGAGAGTATTTTAACTATAATTTCAATTTTCATTTCAGAATTTAAAAGTTTCAAAACAATGGTGTCTTAATGAAAATGGAAAGTAATATTCATATTTAAAGCTTGCAAAACTTAGAAATAAACATCAATTATGCAAAACCTTTGGCAAAGCTTGCACTAATTATCAGGATTTATCTTAAAGCACTAACAATGTTCCTCTGCAATGCAGATATAAACTAAACATCTATAAACTGGTAGTTATGACAAATGAATTTAGGACCAGTCTAAATAACATCCTCTCAAATAACAGCCTCTCTCAATATATTCTTAGTACATTCTCAGTATACTGTCTCAGATTTAAAAATAAGTTTAAGAGTATATCATCCTGGCTAATACCAAAGTAAGACATCACTTTACATAGACGGTTCCTCGTAGTGTCTCCTAGTTCTTCAAGGAATCATCAGCTAGAGGAAGTTGTGAGTATTCCATGAGACTAACATCAGAAAAAGTATTTGAAGTCACAGGGCAGGGAGAAAAGTGAGGAAATATTCTAGTCAGGTTTGGGGTTTTTTTCTTCCTTTTCTAACAGCAGGTTTGAGAACATCAAAGATGCTTAAACCACCAGACATGTCTGTAGTACAGAGACAGAGCACTCTCAGTGGATAGAACTTAACTCTGGAACTACTCAACATGTCAGGTTATTATATACTGCAAAACTTACACATTCTCAGGCCTTTCTGCAGAAATAATTGAAGAGAAGCTGGGAGTTCATTAACTTGATTGACAGATTTACATTCTATATACAACCCCTAGGATTAAGACTAGTGATTTAAATTTCTATTTGATAAAATAAAATCTATTCTTTCTTTACTGATTGAGAATGAATCAACAAGATTTCTTCTGTTTTTTCAGTTGGGATCATGAAGACTACAGTTTACACAGCTTTGGAGGTCATCTTTATTGTTTTACTTGACGTATGACACAGGAAAATCAGAATTCCTTTAAGATGTTTCACATGCTCTGATTCTAACACAATAGTAAAGAAGAAAGACTGGCAGTAACTATAAACATAAATCAGACTTTAAAATATTGTAATCATAATAATAAATAATTAGCAGATACATTAACATCCTAATTTAGCTCAGCATATGGGAAATGTTTAATCAAGGAGCAGTATTAGGCAGGAGGAAGGGCTGGTGCAACAGATGTTTTATGCAGCAATATAAGCAACATGAGATCTCCCTTGTTATAATGTCGGTTCTAGTCCAGACATGCTGACCTGCTTTAGATGCATTTGGAATCTGAAAATACATTAATGATCTACTCAGGCTTTTGTAAACTATGTGATGAAATACTTTGAAGGCCTAGACTCTGAAGCAGAATATTATTTTGCATAGATGTGTTATATTGCATATCTTTCTTCAGTGGCCATTACGTTATTAAAAACTATTGGGTGCTCATGCTTCAGGTTCCAACACCTACAATTTTAAATTTAACAAGTTATGGCAGTCTCTTTAGACATTTACTCATTCTCCTAGTGGTAACATCAGGCTTAAAATCAAAATGCATAATCCAGGAACCCTCATTCCTTCAATAATTTTTTCTGTATACTTTTCAAATGTAACCAAAAATTGAAAGAATGACCTTCAAGAAGGCCTTGACAAATACTCCCTGGAGGCTAGACAAAAGACTCTAAAATTCCCTGTGGAAAGATACTGTAAGAAATGGCGGGTTTTCTAGAGCAGAGTGACAAGTTGTGGCTCACAGGAGGGTCACAAAGATGGTCAGTAGACTGGAGCACCCATCCTATGACAACAGTCTGAGAGAGCAAAGTTTGTTCAGCCTGGGGAAGGCAGGTTCCTTGGAGACTTCATTGTGGCATTCCAGTACCTAAAGGAGGCTTATAAAAAGGAAGGAGAACAACACTTTACCCAAGCAGATAGAGATAATATGAGGGGAAACAGTTTTATGCTAAAAAAGAGATTTAGATTAGATGGCAGGAAGAAACTCTCTACTCAGAGGGTGTTGAGGCACTGGAAAAGGTTGCCCAGAGAAGCCATGGATGTCAAATCCCTTGAAGTATTCATGGCCAGGCTGGATGGCATTTTGAGAAACCTGATCATGTGGAAGGTATCCCTGTCCAAGGTGGTGGGGGGCCTGGAACTGGATGATCTTCAAAATTCCTTCCAACTCAAATCATTCTATGCTTCTATGAAGTTTGTAAACTGAACAAGATTGCAGTGAATGAGTACTTTGCCTCTGTATTATGATGAAAATAAAAGCTTACATATGTAAATACTAACCTCTTTCCAGTCAAGAAGTCAAACAGAAGTGCAATGACACTGTTTCAATTAAACAAGGTATTAGATGCACTAATTATTGTAATAGAGTCAATTTGATTATTCATTAAGCTCCTTAGATTTACATTTATTTACATTTTATTTTTTTTAAGGTTTCATATTGTGAAGTATCTAACAGTTCTAGATATCTAACATAAATATCTAACAAAATTTTGGTCTTTAAATAATTATGGTTCAAAAAGGAAACCAAAACATTTCAATTATTCTTTATCAAGCATACTAGAAAGTACTTGTTTTATGTAGCAAAGAATACTGTCATCACTGAAAAAGAAAAAAGTATGCATATATTTTATGTCTTGACAATATTTGGAGAGAAGGTATATTTTATCACTGTATAAAAAACCTGAATATACTGAAGCTGTTTTGAATTCAGAAAGTTGGAATTAATGGAAGAAAAGAAAGATTATAGAGCACAGCTTCAATCCACAAATATATTCACAGGCAGAATTAGCTGAATGAAATTTTCCACCATAGTTTTGCTGCGTTTGCTCTAAAATGTCAGTTCCCCCATCCTGAGGATAATTTCAAGCTTCCAAAGTTTTTTATTTAACCCATATCAAAAGAAAAGGATGAATTTGTGAATAATTTTAATGATCAGAAGACATATACTGCAGGAGACCTTTTTTGTTCTTTGCCAAGATTTATTAGGAGACTTCTTAGGTGCTGCACTTAGCAGCACAGAGTCTTTTCTCCATTTCAATAGTGTCTTACAGCAAAGAATAGCAAGATAGCATCCTGGTTAAACTTGCATATAAACAGTGTCTTTGCATACACCAAATCATCTGTAGTAGATTTTATTTTTAATACTATGACACAGTCAGAAAAGGGCAAACCCATCTAATTTAAATAAAAATATGCATAAAGTCACTCTTGGTTATTTTAATAATTTTGATCTACAGAAATTTGACTACACTTAAAAAATGATGAATTTATTTATTATTAGAGGATGCAAAATAGATTTAACTCCTTTTTTTTTTCCTTGATATGTCTTTTGTAGAATGACATAAATGAAAACTATTAAGTTGGAACCCTAATAATGAGATACAAGGGCATTGCTTATATGGGTATACAAAAGTATACAGATATTGCCTTATAAATAAATAACATCACAGATATGATAGAAAATAGAGATTTGAGTAGAAAATACAGCAATTAAAATAACAAGACAAAAAAAGATGTATTTCAGTGGTACAAAGAGTGATATAGAATGTTTTTCCATACAATTTCGTCACAGCTTTTAGAAGACTAGAAAATTACTTTTAGCAGAATGAGTCCATTACACTCTTTAAGCAACTCCTTTAGTAGAAGTAGCAAAACACTGATCTTATTTCTGTTACAAACAACAGAAATAAACCCACATGACACTTGTAATGTAGAAGTGATAGATTACCGAAACCCAGAGAAATGGAAAAGAAAAAAAAAAGATAAACAAGGACACGTAAGGAAAGTTCTGGAGTTCAACCACATAACTGCTTACAAGAAGCTAGTTCAAACTATTTTTTCCCTAATTTACCCATGAACTGACTAAAATCTTGGAATTCTGTTGAACAGGAAGATATGGTCATGTTGCCACTAGATGGCTTGGGCTCGTAAGGCCATTCTGGGCAGTTACACAAGGAGAAGCCATTAACCGAAACCTGCCTAGAGAACTTTTACAGATGGCATTGTGTTTCTTCAAAATGATTAACAAATCTTACAAAGTATTGCTCTAGTAGTTCAGAAAGCCACAGCCAGCTGCTAGATTTAATTTAAAATTGAAATTCTCTAGTGCTTCTCACTAAAAGTGTATTTTAACCACCTCCTTTGTTTCAAACGTCAGATTAAAAGCTACTAATTTATGCAGCGGAAACAATTGAAAAACCCTATAACTGTCGCATGCAAAAGTTAATTCTTCTAGCTTTTTTTGAATAAGCTCTAGCACCTTCAAATACTGGGAAGTAAATCATCAGCCTCCTAGATCACAGCTGTTAACTTGGTTGAAATATAGGATCCCTGCAATTTACCAATATATTTATGGCACTCCTTTTCCCAGCAGATGGTGATTTCTATCAATAGCCTTTTACATGCTATAACCAAAATAGCTGGTGTGTCCAACTTCTCCTTGTTATTCCTTAGTGTCCTGGGTTTTGGCTAGGACAGAGTTAATTATTTCACAGTAGCTGTGAGGGGAGGGGGCCAGGAGCTGTGTGGGTATGTCTAGGTTTTTACTCTATAGCACCTCAGGTCACCTCCAGGGGCATTCTCACTTCCCAAAATAAAGTGGGCATGATTTATGGTTAGAAAGAAAAAAAGTGTGGTTGCAGAGGATCTGTGCACCCTTTTTCATTGTCTCAGGGTCATGCCAGGTTGGTCAGTGAGTAATTTTTGGCACATGAATCACTCTCATTTGTATATTTTTGTTATTAGTATTATTGCTGTTATTGTTTGTTTTCTTATCTCATTGTTGTTTCCAGTAAATTGTTTTTATCTCAACCTGTAATCTCTGCCTTTTGTGTCTCTCAGTGGATGGGGGAGCCACATCTGGTTTGGAGCTTTGGTGGCAGGAGGATCACTAAATTAGGGAGTGTCGTTCCTCAACCGTGACACTTAACTGAGGATGAGGCCCGAAAATAAATTTCGCTTATATAAATCCAGTAGTGGTTTCCTCCATTCTTAGTGAGTGAATCAGCAAAAGAAAAGAAAAGAAAAGAAAAGAAAAGAAAAGAAAAGAAAAGAAAAGAAAAGAAAAGAAAAGAAAAAAAGAATAAAAGAATAAAGTCTTTTTCTCTCTTTGTTTTGTTCTGATTTGGGGTTTTTTTTGACCAGTTTCTTTTCAACAACTGAATTTAAGAATCATTCAAACTTAATGAAGCAACTTAAGGCTCAGTAGATGCATAGCTTTCAGGCAGTCTGGGAGCTTACTAGTCCAACTTTTTGTGAAGTTATGAAGAGCCTGCTCATTCCTAACATTTCATTTTACATTTACCTCTATTGATTCACCATGGTCTTCACCGTGGGCTTCAGAAGAATCTCGGCTTCAGTGCTTGGAGCACCTCCTCCCCGTCCTTATTCACTGGCCTTGGTCTGCATCATTGTTCCTTTCACATATTCTCACTCTTCTTTTCTCTGAGCACAATTATATCTGCCCAATAACTTTCTTTTTTCCTTCCTAAATATTTTATTTCAGAAGTGTTATGAGCATCTCTGATGGGCTCAGCCTTAGCCAGCAGTGGGTCTGTCCAGAAGCCAGCTGGCATTATCTGTATCGGACACAGTTTCTCACCAAAGCCACCCCTGTAGCCAATGCCCCCAGTTCCTTCTACCTCCCTCTCCTCCCCCACCCCCCCAGCTGGTACCAAAATCTGGCCACACAAACATACAGCAACTTAAAGAAATGTATTTTCATATAGCTAAGAAATCACATGTTTAGGAATTGTGAGCGGAAATTGTCAAATATTTACCTTTTTAGTACAGTTAAACGTATGGTTTTCAGCTTGCTTAAAATACTACCTAAAAGTTTGAGGTGAAAGGATCAACTTTAGTTTTAGCACTAAGTTCTAACTGAAACAGATTTTCGATATGAAAGAGAATATATTGGGAACTGGAATATATTCTGTATCTTCCATTTCTATGGCGAAATTCCTACAAGTCACGCAAAAGCTACAGTTCAGAATCAGATGCATTTATCACACACAGTTTGCGTGTGTGTGTGTGTGTGTGTGTGTGCCGGTTTCACTCTCTCATAGTGCACAGGCAGTTATACAAACTTCCTGAGATACTGTTCAGCTCATTAAAGATAAAGCTGTATCATGAGAAGTAGAGACTCTTTTGATAATTGCAAATGCCAAATTTTCACAGCTGTCGAACGCACCAGACCCCAGGAACAGAAACTGAACTTGCAAAAACCAGGCTGACCAGGCTGAAAACCTGGGTCCAATTTCCTTCAACTGGTGGGCCACACACAACAGTACTATTGCCAAATGAAGTGCAAGAAAACTCTTGATGACTCTAAAAAGCTGAAATTTTCCAGCAAGTGATATTCATTCACCGATGATTCAATACAGTTCTTCCAAATGAAATATGTAAGTTTGCATTATGTTCACTCTTAGTTAAGAAACTGTCACCATAGTAAGTATCTCTTAGGACTGCAAAATCACTCATTAAGATTTGCCTAAGGTGCACTTACCCATTTTAAGAAAAAGTTAAGAACCCATTTCTATCCTTTCATTTTAATTCATGGTTTATGGAAGACACCAATTTAAAAATATTGTCCCTTCATCAGTCCTGATACTTAAATAATGATCTACGTCATGTCTTTATATTGCTCAAGGTCATGAGGGGAAGACAGAGAAGAAACTGTCCAACATCACCACATAGCAACTGTATTGTATGTTCTTTATGGCCTACTTACAGTAAAACTATTTAGCGCTCATTTAAAGTCATCAAACCTATTAAGTCCTTATAACAGTAAAGACACTAACATGAAAGTATTATGAGTTCCTTAATCATTAGTTTTTACACTATACTTTGAACTCGGTGTCATTTCATGACTTGCTGCAGGTAATGATACTTTTGCAACAATTGTAAAGAATAAATTTTCATTGCAAAGTATTTCTGTCCAGTCATGAAAAATATTTTACTCTATTAGTATTATATAATAATCAAACACAAGGAAAATGAAAACCATTACATCAGTGAAGTCAACAGATAAAATTTCACTAACGATCAGGAGTGTCAGATTTTATCTGACAGGAAAATGATTTTTAAAAACCTGTTTAAAAAATAAATACATTACCATTTAATTTTCACACCACATGACAGGAAGTGAAAGCAAAACCTTGACATGAAAACAAAATTACCATTATATATTTTTCCTTAGAAGATCACACAATAAACTATGTGTAAGGCTTAAACACAGAGCTCAGCATGAAGAGTTGTTGGTTTTCGCAATACAACTTCATTCAGAATTGTAGGAAAGTCAGTAATTTACTTTAAAATGACAGAGTTGATGAAGAGTCAGTAGTAAAGAGCAATTTTATGGGATATCCAGAAGTATTCTTTCCAAGAGAAATAAAGTCAACATATTGTATTGTCTCAGTGCCTTATAAGTTTGGAAAATTCCATTTTTCACCAGAAACAGGTTATAAACTCACCCAACAATATTATTTACTTGTAAATATGCTACCACTTTATAACATATTTTATTGATTCACAAAGCTGTCTTTTTCTTTTCCTTAAAAAAAAAAATCTAGCATTTTACTAAGCACTGCCATTTCTTCAATGAAGCTGAAGGTGACTACAATTTTTTCCAATATAAAAATAAGGGTTAAAACAAGTGTCTTTAAAAAAATCCTCATTTCCTTAATCAGCTGTTTGATATGCATTTGTTAATCAAGGCATTACCTGGTTTTTTTTTGTCTGGTAAGTGATACTAAATTTTTGGTTGGCTTTCAAAGTAAAATGTTTAGCACTGTGTAACAAATAAGAAGAGATGACAAAACTATGGGCATAATGCACTGATAATCTCATTTGTCAATATAATCTTAAGGATTTTCCACTGAATTGAGAGAGACAGAGAGAAAAAGAGAGATCAGTCCACTGTCCAGTGTTTGCAGATTTAACCAAATAGACTTTGACATGGAGAAAAAGATTAAGATTAGAAAATAACTGCTAACTATGAGATAGTCTACTGGAGTGCTGTTTATATAGAAAAAAAGATAAACTGACACATAAAAAATCTGTTTTATGGCCTTCCTCTGACTTTTAATGTGACTTTGAGCAAGACATTTAGGACACCTCTTAAGTGAAACCTAGGTAGAACACAAAGTTGTGTGACCAGAACCATTCCTGAAGTTTCCTGGTGAGCTGCTCTCTAAAGCTCAAACCATTTAAATTGTGAGGGATCTCCCCTTTCTGCTGACTTTCCCCTATTTAAAAGCTACAGTTCTGCACATGCCAAGAAGAGATGTCTCTTAACAGTCTCTGTAACAGGACTGAGAATTGCACTGTCTCCCTTTCTCTCACAGTTAGAACAATTAAGCTCAGAATAATTCTAGCCCATCACCAAGAAGACAACTTATCACAAGATAAGAAACACACCAGTTGATGATGATTTTCTTTAAAGGTGTTAATTTAACTTCTTTGGTTTTCTGTATAACGCTCATGTCATAAAACCACCAGTACATCAGTGCAGTTAGTTCTCTCCCTCCCCTTCTTGTTGAAATGAAAACATTTTGAAGCTTACAAATACATTACATTTTTAACGGTTCAGATGAACAAGATTAGAAGGGAAAACTGCCAATTAATAAGATTATGGGAAGAATAAAGGAGTAGGGGTTGCTTTTTTTTGTGGGAACCTGCTGAGGGAAATGTTCTGATATCAACAGAAAAAAATTAAAGAATTTCTCTAAATTAGTAGGTAGCAGATTTAGTAGGTATGATCATGGTGACACACAGATAATGTGAAGGCAAATGTTTAGTGTGATAGTAGAACTGAACTCTAGTCTGTGTCTTAAACAGCATGATCATTAACATTTCAATCTTTCTACTGCTTATATTTATAGATTAAACTGAGCAAAGTCAACAGAAGATCTGTGATTTGCTCTACCTGCTTCAATCAAAATAATAATCCTACTATAATCAATAAAAGGAACCAGCAAGATATTGAATCTAGAAACAAGTGTTTAGCTCATGGTTCAAGCAGAAAAGAAAGAGGTGAGGCACTCCAAAGACACAAAATTTAATGGAACAAAGCTATTAATTTTAAAGGTCTAATTTCTGTGCTGAATACTTCAGCTAAATAGTTCCAGTAGCTGTCTTTTTCAATAAAAGAAACATTTTATTTGGTTACAAATTAAATAATTCCATGTATATAATAAATTTAGCTTCTAGGGTAAATCTTGTGATCAAATGCAGTGCTGACATTCTAGGAACTGGATTTTACTGGATAGAATAAACACCAAATGTCTAGTTACAATGATTGTGAGGGATGCATCATCCTTCCAAGGAATAAAGCAAGTATATCCCAGCTAAATTTTGCTTTATTGCAAATAAAGTTCTCTTAAGTTAAATCTATGAGAAATCTGTCTGCTTATACCCCAGAAGCTGGGTAAGAATTACAGTTCCCAGGAACTGCAAATTTAGTATTTAATAAATTCCCATAGTAGGTGGCTTCTTCAGTAATCATTTTACCTTCTAAATACATAAAGGGCTTCCTATTTAAAGTAGCATTTACAAATCTAAATCCAAACTGGACATGGATCATGGCCATTTACTTCTGTGATCATTTAATTCAGTTAGCACTTTTTTTTTTTATTGCAGTGTAAAGTACATCTGTTCAGAACAGAGACTGTTCCTTCTGCTGATCTGCCTACATCTATAAAGGAAAAGTACTGATCTCCAGTCCCTTTTGAGTGTCTCATTCCAGAAGAAACTTCAGAATTGTGAATTCTTAGTACAATGAAGCCGTTTCTGACAACTTAGTATAAAGAAATTTAGAATAAATTGTCTTATTCCAGAGATAGGATTTAGACTTTTTTTTTTTTTTTTTAAGTTATAGTTATATTACTGTATGCACTTTTCAGGCTTCTACTAAGTGAAAATAACTGTGACATTGTGTGTAAGTGCCAGGAAATCTATGTAAGATTGTATATGAAGGACCATACGAGAAAATTCAGCACTATTTTTCCTCTTAATATGTCTTTAACATTTTTCCCAGATCTAACATTTTAACATTTTCCACACTTAACATTTTAACCAACTTGGTTGAAAAAAAAGAGTGCAGTTGTTGTTATTACTCAATTGAAAGCTTCAACATGACCTAAACAGACATTAAATACCAGGAATCTGTAGAATGGATATTACATGACACTATTTCAAAAGACAGAATTATGCTTCTCAAACTAAAGTTCAAGAACTAGAACAGTAGCAGTACATAATTTGACCTGATTTTTTTTTTTGCACAAAGTATCTCAGATCATACTTGAAATAAAACTAGAATGTCTTATGCCTAGAACATCTTATGCCCTGAATTGTCAATCTATAACTGCTGTAACTACAGACAGTATTTCAATTGAGAAAACCACTATAACATAGATAAGGGAACCATCTCACAGGAGAACATTTCAACAAACATTTCAGTATGTTTGTTAGTTCTGTAAAGGCACTGTCTAAAGTTATAGAGAAGCTAGGTAGAAAAACCATAAAAATAAATGCTTTTCTTTTGTATCCAATGATATGCAGCTGTATAAGTATCTCAGACTGTGGATATCTTTAAAATATACAGCAAAAACATTTCAAAAACATTATTTCAGCTTGGCTCTTCTCTCCTCTTCATTGACATTAGCAGGGTGGATGTGAGCTGCAACATGTTCCCTCCTACTCTTCTCACTATGACAATAATAACTAATAAAAACCCCAGGCTATTCATCACAATTTTCTATGGCATCTATGTGTCAGATATGCACTTCTCTCCTGAATATGTAACCTCAATCATTCTGGCGGGTCTGTTTATTTAGCTGAAATGCCAAACTGATAATTTCTTTCCCTCTTTCTTACACAAAGTCAATGACTTATTCATGTCAACCTGTTAATTTTTGAAGGAAAGGGGCAAAGAGGCTATACTGACTCCTCAAATATATTCTGGTGCTCACAGTGTAAGTAAACCAAGACAAGCTTTAAATAAACAATCATTTTGGCCAGGATCCAAAAGGAGAAGAAAAACAAAGACTTCATTTTTGAGATTTTGACCTTTAAAAATCAGCATGCCTTCCTTATAACTGATGCAGTGTTAAAAGGCTTGCTATGAAAAACCCCTGGGATTTTATTGATTAAAGCTTGTTTCCCAAATGAATTCAAAGATATAGGTGTTTGCACGCATGAGTGAAAGTTTACTGTGCCCACGATCTGTCCTGTTGGGTGGTTCTTTGCTCCTTTTTAAATCACAGGTAATAAAACATTGCTTTATGGATCAATTAATATAATCAGGTTTTGCATGTAATATGATGGTATCTATAAAGCAACAAGAAATTCAGTTAACTTTTGAAAAAATTCGAATAGTCCTTCTTCAGAATCTGTGTTAGATTTTCCAAAGTCTTCCAACCTGATGGAACAATCTTCCTTGTGTCTTTAAACCAGTTTAAGATACATTTTATCAGTATCCCATTTCTAGCTGCTAACAGGGCACTTCAACTTTACATCTGTGTAGAATGAGGCACATGTAATTAATTCAGTAATTAATTTACAGAAATTACCAAATACTGTGCATGAACCTTTTGAAGCTACCTAAACACAAAAGTGTACTCAAATGTTATTATGTTTTTCCTTAGATAACTTGAAGCAGATATTCTGTAACCTTGTTGCCACTCCCAGAGTATCTTAAAAATTAAAATTTCATTTTGAGATCAGTTTAGAGACAAATACTTGTCCCTCCTTCTGAGGCTGAAAAGTCTCATTTCACCCATGACAGCCTGCAGCTGTTAAATAGAAATATGAATCGAATGCAGACTACTGATGTGAAAAGCCAATTCCACTGCTTTGAGAAAAGAAACAAGTAAAATCTAGTTAGGTTGTGATTGTAGCAATCTTATTTTATTACTGTGTCAGTATTTGTAGGGCAGTGGCCCCCACATTAATAAACAAAAACACATGACAATAGGCTATCTTATTGGACATCAGTGTATAGAAAAATGTTAGGCAAGTGAAATAACCACTGCTCAAATTGAACTGACGCATAGAAAGCAACACACTGCAACATTCCAGATCTCTATGATGACGCATTTCAGCCCCTTTAAACTGAAATACAGTTAATTTCAGATTAGATGTAAAGATTCTTTTGTGAGGGTGCTGAAACACTAGGACAGGTTGCCTATAGAGGTGGCAGATGTCCCATCCCTGGAAACATTCAATGTCAGGCTGGATGGGGTTCTGATCAACCTGTTGTAGTTGAAGATGTCACTGCTTATCGCAGGGAGGTTGGACTAGATGACCATAAATGTCCCTTCCAACCCAAACCGTTCTACCATTCTATGACTCTCTGCTTATCATAGAGATTCAAGCATTGTCAATAATTAGAGGCAGATTTTATGTCCTGAATGTCTTTACTCACATGGTGCAAAGGATGAATTGTATTCTTCTGGAAGTATTCACTATTGAATATTTACTGCATACTGTCTATGGAAAATAAAGGCACACTGTAACTGGGATTTATGTCTTTTTCTGCATTGTCCCATAGCAAGAAGAGGGAAGGCAGGGCAGATGGAGATCAGCACTGCCACCAGTACAGGAGCAGATTGGTTAATGCTTCTGAAATTATTCAGACATCTTAATGGAAAGAAAATTAACTTAGCAGCTCAGCCTGTGATGGTTCTATATGACCTTTATGGGCCCCTGCTGACAGGTGAAAGCAAAAATTAATTCACAAGCTTACTTAACCTATTTAGAACACAAACTAACCATCAGTGACTGCTGAAGTTGTCTTCCTCTTTTCCAGTAGAAGGGTTTGCTGGTTGGTTGGTTGGGTTTTGGATTTGGGTGGGGTTTTTCATTTGTTGTTGTTGTTGTTGTTTGGGTTTGTTTGTTTGGGTTGTTTGTTTATTTATTTTTAAATAGTGGGAGGTTTTGTTGTTTTTGTTGTTGGGGGGGTTGTTGGTTTTTTAGTTCTTGCAGAAATATTAAGGTTTGTCATTTGTTGTATATCCCATATTTGCTCTGATAGAAACCCTGTCATGGTAGGTGAACAGCAAAGGAACAGCTACAGAAATGAAACAGCAACACTTCACAATCATCTCCAGCCTCTGTTTGGATTATATCCAGAAGTCTGCAAGGGTCACTGGGAAGAAAGTATCGTCTGCCTCTTTCTAGCATGAAAATTTCTAGGTCCTGAATTTCACCTCAAAATACACAGGACTGCCCACAGCTCTCCATGCAACATGAAACACAAAGTTTTATGTTGGTTGTGTTTGCCATCTTAAGGATTCACAAGTCAAAGGGAACACTTTCTTGCTTATCATACAACGAACAAATGTAAATGTCTTTACCATGTAAAATCAATACTAATGGCAGTCCGGGTAAAATGAGAAATGAAACATGGCATGAATAAAAAAAAGAAAAACATAATGGTGGTCTGTTCTGTGTGAGTTAATATTAAGGAAGCTACCCAATCTGACCATTTACAAGACTCCCACACACCAGAGACTTTCAGGGCAGGGAGCAAAGCCCCTTCACAGCTGGTGGCTCCAGTGATCCGACGGGTCCCCGTTCCCTGCACACCCCATTCTCACAGTCAGACCAGGTTTCCTCACTGGTTCAACCCCTGGTTTCCCACAGGAGAGTCTCGGATGTCTCACTCCATGAAGCCATTAATTCACAGTGCAGTTACAGCGGAACAGCTCAAGCGGATGCCTCCGAGAAGAATCCCAACCAAGAAACTCCTGGGCTTTTACATCCTCACAGTCTCACCCAGCGCGAGTCTTGCTCTTCCTCCTGAGTCTTCGGCTCCTGACTCCTCTCTGTGTCAATCCACCTTGCTGGCATCATAGGTCTTCACCTCCTTTGTTATCCCAAAGGTTCGGCAATTCCTGCTCCTGCTGTGTCTCTCAGTGTCTATTCACCTGGCTGGCACCGCCCATCTTCATACCCTTTGTTATCCCAAAGGCTGGCAGTTCACAGCCTCTTATCTCAGGTTCCCACCCAGAACTCAATCTGCAGCCCAGCTACCTGTACCAGATGTGTTTTTCAAAATTACGAACTGTATGAGAGTTCTTACGGCCAGACTCCGGCAGCAGCGAAGGCTTTGGGGGTTCTGAGAGGGGAGGCCGGGCTGCCCCAGCTGGACACAGCCGGTTCCAGCCGGACACAGCTGGTTCCAGCCAGACACAGCCAGTTCCAGCGGGATCCAACCACCCTCCGCAGGGCATGGCTGAGCCCATGGCGGCGCAGCAGCACCGCGAGGACTGGACGTGTAAGGAGAGGTTCGTGTGAAGAGGAGTGATGGCCCAGAACTGGAAGGGTACTTGTCTACAACTCTGCTTCTGTTTTGTACATAGGACCAGCTGAACTCGCACAAACCCCTGTGGCCTTGTTCTAACTCTAGATATGTAAAAAAGAAACTTATTAAGGAAGTTCCACAAACCATATGCATGTGCTTTAGAGGTAACTATTTCTACCTCTCTGTAAGAAACTTTAGGATAATAATATTCCTAACTGAACAAATCCATAGCTAAAATAAGCCAGGATCAGGACAGCACCACATTTCATTGTTTGAAGAGGAAAAAAAGCCAAAACCAGCAACAGACACTATCAAGATGGGGCTTTTGGCTTCTGCCCAAATTTATCCATGTTCTCATTCTAAGTCTTAAGTACTTACAGAGACAATTCCCTCCTCTTACCACCAATTAGTAATCCAGATTTTCCTTCCTCTTCAGTTTTTATCACATAACAAACATTAGTTAGAGGGAGATATCAAAGCATTCAAGGCCAGGTTGGAGGGGGTTTTGAGCAACCTGGTCTAGCACAAGGTTCTATGCCCATGGCAGGAGGATTGGAACCAGACGGTTTTTAAGGCCTTTTCCAACGCTAACCATTATGTGATTCTATAATTCCATAATTTATTATCAAACCAAGTGTGTGAAGAAGTTAAAAAATTCTTGCTCTTAGTAATTAACCATTTTTATCACAGTGGCTTGACCTGACACCTAGGCAAACATCAATGTATTAAGTCACATGTAAAATTACTGCGTTTTCCAAATCTAGACATCAGAAAACAAAAAAAATCCCTAGTTTTGTTGTTTTTACTTTATTTGAGTATTTCATAATACTTTGCATGCAAAAATACAGCTACATACACATATTTGAATACCTTCAAAAAAATCTTAAATACCTTAAGAATATCTTTAAAAAAAGAACACTAATTTCCATTTTATATTTTGTAAAATAAAGAACCATTGATATTATTTACCCCAAATCATCTAAGGGGAAGCAAAAGGTGGTCCAGCTGGTTGATCACATCCACACTGAACCCTGGCACAATACCATTTTCTTCCGGACGTATTGGTAACAGCTTTTAAGGCACCACTTGTGAACTCCCACAACTGAACAGACTCAGGCTCTTCAGCCCATGAGAACCTAAATATACACACCCATAAATGCAGGAAATAGGAACAGAAAGAAAAAGAAGTCTATTTGTGGGGTGCTTTTGAAAACTATTTACTGCTGTTTTCTGACCTACCCCTAGGTAAGCAAGGAAGAAGTATATCATGGTGTACAGGACTTTTATATTCAGGGCATTAAAGTATCATATAAATCCTAACAAACAAACACCCTATGCAGAGCATGAATATGACATGGCTTTTGTTTCTTCAGGCTGTTCCAGCCACCAACTGTATAATTTATGCTCAAAAATTAGTTTCTAGGCCCCACAACTAAAAAGCCTGAAGCTGTTTTCAGTCTACTTGTCTCTGAGCCTATTAAATGTATTTGATGAACAGGTTATGAGTAGAATTTTAAAAGAAATCAAAATCTATGGGTGACAATAGTGATTCAGTTCTGATCTGCTTACCGAAGTTTTTTCCACAACTTTTAAGAAAAGTTCTGCCACTCTCACTGTGCTGCCATCAGTACCAGAAAGAGAATATGTTGTTTTTATAAACAAACAGTGTTGGGTCTTTTTTCATGAGTTACACTCGAGTCTTTGATGTCCAAATAAACATACTTTACATATGCTATTATTATTTACTAGTACTTCATTGTGGAAAAGGAATTTTTAATGATCAGAAAAAAAAACATAAAGTAAATCAAGTAAAAATATTCCTTAAGTATATGAAGGAATAAAAGAAAAATAAAAAAGGTCTTTGTGAAAAGAGAATATATTATTTCCACAAATTTTTGATCAAAAACTACGTTTGACATGATGCAAGGAAAAGCTCAAATATTAAGTATTTTACATGTATAGAATACAATAGAACAAAATAAAGCTCTATCACAGTGTTAATGTCCAATACAAAAAAAATCCAAAATCAAAAAAATCCAGATTTTTACTCAAGTACACTTCATAATTCTAGAATGGGCATTTAAAAATATATAAATCCCTGTAGCAGGCAAAATAAATTGAGCTTTTGGTAAAATAGTAAAAGGGATAAAATATTGAAGATAGACCTTAGGAAAATTCTGACGTAAGTTGTTTTATGCCTTTCCCTTCTTATTTGATCAAGAAGAAAAAAACTATTTCATGTCTAAAAACAAGATTATCTGGAGCTACAAAGTATAAATGACTAATAGCCTGTTATAAGTTTGCATGCCTTAATATTCAACAATATTCAATTTGTATATTTTATAAACCACTTTTGTATTCCATAAATCTACATTTTTTTCTGCTGCTCCTCCAGACATTGTATATAGAGAAATACACTCTCCAGTCTTTTACTTCTGTGCTGGTTTTGTCCAGGATAGAGTTATTTTTCTTCATAGCAGCTAGTAAAGGTCTGTATTTAGGATTTGAGCTGGAAACCATGGTAAGAATGTAGGGTTATTGCTGAGCAGCTGCAATATTTTGTTATTGCAAAACAACAAAATATTTGGGGTTTTTTTTGTTATTGTTGAGCAGCGCTTACACAGAACAAAGTGGGTTTTTTGCCTACACCGCCACATCAGTGCGTTGGGGATACACAAGAAGTCATAAGGGGACACAGCCAGGATAGCTGACCCCAACCGACACAAGGGGTATCCCACACCATATGGTGTCATGCTCAGCATATAAAGCTCAGGAAAGAAGAAGGAAGGCGGGACATTCAGAGTGATAGCATTTATCTTCCAAAGTCACCATTCTGCATGATGGAGCCCTGATTCCCTGGAGGTGGCTGAACACCTGCCTGCCCATGGGAAGTGGTGAATTAATTAATTTTTTTGCTCTGCTTGCATGCACAGATTTGGCTTTTACTATATTTATTTCATTCCATTTACTCATTCAATTATTTCCCCCACCCCCTGATGGGGGAGTGACTGAGTGGCTGTGTGGGCCCTGGTTGGCAGCTGGGGTCAATCCACAACTTCTTTGGTAAGCTTTTATGTATGGTGTATGGCAAAGAGGAAAGGGAAAAATAATGAAACCCTCATTTGTCCTGCCTCGAGGAGTGGCATGGTAATCTGAACACAAGAAGAATCATCTAATACCATCAATGCTTTTAGCATATCTGAACAATTTGCTATCTCTATTAATAGTTAAGGCTTCAATCTTCCAATCTAAAATGGCAAGGTATTATTTATGATGTTCTCAAAACCGCATGGAAAATTTGTTAAAAAACCCAAACAACAACCTAACATTTTTAATATGTTTTTAGATATTTCTGAGTTTTCTCTGTGAGTAAGAGTGTTTTTGGAAATGATCAGAAGTTTTTAAAATCCACTGCTTGAAGTTACGTGCATCAAAAATCCAGTTAATGCTCTGTACTATACTATGATCTGATGACCTTTCACATCTCTTAGGGAAACTGGATTTAGAATGAGTTTTCATCTACCCAACCAAGAATAAATAGCAAGTGTGATGTACGGAGAGTGTGCTGGTGGATTAGCTATCTTTAACTGATATTTTAAGCTAAGTTTGCTTTTCTTCTTTCTGATTTTTTTTCCTGCTATTTGTTTTTCTGGATTTATAATGGTTAAATACAGACCTGAATAAACACTTGTTGAATTAAAATACGAAGTATGTTAATAATACATGGAATAAATCCAGTTTTAGTCTAAATCAGATGACCCTGCCTGACTTTTTAATACATTTTTCTCTATCCTATACTAAATATAAACTAAAATAAAATAAAGCCTCCATGAATGTATGTTTCCTTTCTTGGAAATGGGCAATATATGTAAAGAGGGGAAATTTGATTTTTGCTTGATTGTGACTTGAATTAGGATTAATTTCTAGAGTGTTACCTCAATTATGTTAACAAAATTTATATAACTAGAATAACCAACATGAAATGAAAAATATTTCTATTGTTAAGAACTCTAATCTGAATCCTATTTCAGGGCAAAAATATTATTATTATTTTTATTATTATTTAGCAGAATGGTATTATTCATTCCATGTTTTTTCAGACATTGAGCAGAAAAAATCTGATCTTCTCATTTGATTCTATGTCAATAACCTAGGCAAAAGGAAAGGAGGAAGCAAAGCCACTCTGTCCCATGTCAGTTATCATCTCCCTAAGGAACACAGGACCCAAATACTTTACACGCTGGCAGCACTTACTTGTTAAAAAAGTAGAAGGTTGTAAAACCATGCCTCTGACTCTCAGCTTCAAACCAGCAACCAAAACCAGCCAGCATTAGATGGGAGAGTATTCTATCCCAGTCCTTCTTTCAAAAATGACAGAGAGCTTAAAACTGGGTAATCAAAGACAAGCAGCAAATTAATCTGATATCATCTCAGAATACTTTTCCTCTGTTTTGACCTTACTGTTCTGGATTAAAAAGTATTGCTGTTTCTCACAGGTTCACATCACTATCTCTAGATACAAGTAGCAATGACCATGTAAAAGGAGGACACTGTGACCTTCCCTGAAAGTTATACAATGATCCTCAGTTTCAGAATTGTCTCCTTTTCAATTCAGCACCTCTAGAATACATCTTTCAGAACAGCAATCTTAGTGAGTTAGTACACAGGTAGGAGAGTTTTATTACCCACACTGGTCTCATTTTATTTTGGTTTTTCTTCATTAAATGCAAATATACAACAGAAACGGTTCTGCTCCATAGAAATGCACTGAACCTCCCACTGAGCACAATGATTCAATGTAATTTTGAAATTATAGCACTGTTACATATTTTTCTGTAATAAAATGATACTCAAAGGCAAAGGAGAAATATTATTGACTAAACCCAGATGCAAGATCAAAAACTAGAAAGAAAATGGAGGAGGCTGGAAAATACCAGACATATTTGTATTATCAGGCAGGGTTAGATTACTGACCCTCTTCACTGGCTGTTGAAGAAATCTCTACACAAACTGTCATTTCATGGTAGGACAAGGTAAAGTGATTTTCCCCAATGAATAATCATCTCTCAACACTACACACTCTTTACAAAGATCAAAACTATTCATGGTTCCAGAGGGAGGAAAGCCATTTTTCAAATAAAATAAACTCAACATTTTGAATGACTGATCACAGTTAAGAAAGAACCTGTCAAAGTAAAGAGATCTTTCCCCATTTTGCCTTTCAGTAAAATACTTTGACTGTGCTAGATACCAGCATAATTTTTCAATGATACTGCATCCTAAAATCTGAAGTAGTACTCTATTATGGCCTATAATATTAAAATTGCCAAGAACAAAAGCTAGGAATCACCATATGTTTAACTATAGCTTGATTCAAACACATAAAAATATTTTATAATTTTAGAACATATATTTTGTATAAAATGTATATGCAATCAAAAATATTTATATATAATTATAAATAGCATATGTAAATGAAAATTATATCTTATATTTGGAGAGAGAGAGAGCACAAAAAATAGAACTTTCTCTTCAGAGCTCTATATGTTTAAAATGTTTCTATTAGGTACAACAAGTGTCCTTTAATACACTATACCGATTCTTGCATTTTTCTGACTTGTAAAAGTCTCTAAAGGCCTAAAATTTGACAGGAATAAAAGAAAGTATGTTACATAAAGGAGAAAAAGAATCCCATTAAAACTCACTGTCTCTTTTTTTTGATATTCTGCAGATTTAAAACTAATAAAATCTAACATTCTCGTTAAAGAAGTTTTTTTTTTTTATTTGTCAAACCCCTAGAGAAACTTCTAAATAACCCAGCGAGGAAGAGAAGAAAAAGTAATTTTCTTTAACATAGTTGGACAAATGATACTTTGCAGCTATATAAGCTTTTAGTAAATTAAGATAAAGAATTATAAATTGTTCCTTCATGACTTTTGATAACTGTGTTCAATTACTCTTCATTCACTAAGCAAACAGAAGGCATTGAAAATATTAGAAGACTCCACTGGAATGCACAACTTTCATTCTTTGGAACTCATAATGTGCTGTTTTAAACTGTGACTTTTTAGGCAGCACATTCTTTTTCTTCTACTTTTCTCACATATACTGAAGAGAATTTTTCCTTAACTTTCTCATACTTTAATTTTCTCAGTGTTTTTAAAGCTATGGTTTCCCAAGGTACATGCAAGGCTTCTTCAAAGAAAAGAAGCAAACAAAAAAAAAACCAAAAAAAGCAACTCTACATAAATATCTTTGTGCATGCAAGAAAGCAAAAACGGAGTAGGAAAAAATACTAAAAGGTCATCTGGGTGCTACTACAGGTTGATTTTATTGAATCATAGAATCATCACGGTTGGAAAAAGTTCTGCAGGATCATCAAGTTGAACCTTTTGACTGATCACCACCTTGTCAAATAAACCATAGCACTAAATGCCATATCCAGTCATTTATTGAATATGTCCAGGGATGGTGATTCCCCTACCTCCCTGGGAAGCCCATTCCAATGCCTAAATTCTCTTTCAGTGAATCAGTTCTTCCTGATGTTCAATCTGAACCTCCCTTGGCACAGCTTGAGGCCATTTCCTCTTGTCCTGGCACTGGTTGCCTGAGAGAAGAGACTGGACCCCACCTGGCTCCAGCCTCCTTTCAGGCAGCTGTAGAGAGCAATAAGGTCTTCCCCGAGCCTCCTTTTCTCCAGGCTAAACACCCCCAGCTCCCTCAGCTGCTCCTCATATGATTCACTCTCCGGACACTTCATCAGCCTTGTGGCCCTTCTCTGGGCACACTCCACTGTTTCTGATACAAGCCACAATGTCACTGGCCTTCTGGGCCACCTGGACACATGCTGGCTCATGTTCAGCTGGCTGAGAGCCAGCACCCCCAGGTCCTTTTCTGCCGGGCAGCCTTCCAGCCACGCTGCCCCTAGCCTGTAGCACTGCAGGAGTCATTGTGACTGAAGTGCAGGACCCGGCACTTGGCTTTGTTGAACCTCAGACAGTTGGCCTCAGACCATCGGTCCAGACTGTTCAGATCCCTCAATCAACGCTCCAGCCCAATATGGTGTTGTCTGTGAAGCACTTGATCCTCTCATCCAGATCATCAGTTAAGATATTAAACAGGACTGGCCTCAATACTGAGCCCTGGAGGGACCACTCATGACTGGCCATCAGCTGGGGCTAACTTCGGTCACCACTACTCTCTGGGCCTGGCCACTCAGCCAGTTTTTAACCCAGTGGAGTGTACTTTCAAAGCCATGGGTTGTCACCTGTCACTCTTCTTCATGGGAGGAGACAGTAATGAAAGCTTTACTGAAGTCCAGGTAGACTATATGCACAGCTGTTCCTTTGTCTACTAGGTGGGTCAGCTGGTTGCTAAAGAGATCAGCATAATATCTGGCCACTCACAGAATTTCACAAAGCTAAGGCAAGGGAGGCAATGATCCATGACACCTAGATAGCTGGGAGCGTACTGCCCTTCAAGGAATTTAGCTGGCTAACTTAGAGTGGAGCTGGCAGAATCCAAGCCTGGGTCATCTAAGAAAGAAGGTAGAATTAAGGTCCTATCTCTTCTTCTTTGGGAAGTGTTATTAAACTACGACTGTACCACTGGTCTCATCCATGCTGGGTTGCAGCTGTGCAACCATTGTGCCTGTGCTGTCTTGGAACTCCCAGTGCTGACTTTGGCTTGGATCCCTTGGCTTGGCCTCAAATCTGCTTCTGCACTGAGGCCTTGTCACATGGTGGCTGGACTGTCTCTGATCCTGACCACCGGCCCTCGTCTGACCCCGATATAGACTTGCTGTCCAACATCCTGACTCCTTTCTGGGGTAGTCCTTGCTTATGTTTGCATTGCTATTGCTCTTGTCTTATTTCGTTTGCAGGGCAGCAAGCCCTCAGTTTTGGCATAGGCAAAAAGGAAACGCTGAAGGGCTAAACAAGACATAAAAGCAGAAATGTAGGAATTATAAAAAGAATACATTTTAATTCCACATTTACACCTTCTTTTCTGAGGGACTAGAATTGTTTAGGACTAATGCACAGGACTAGGACAACATTAAACTGTATGATCCATATTGGCTTGAACACAATTCAGAGACAAAAGAGATCACAGGAATAGATGAAACATGTTTTCATATATGTCTTTATTGACAAACTAACACAGTGAGGTCAGTCAGTGCGAAACAAGACATTATCTTATTTAACTATAGCCATGCAGTTCTGGGATAGGTAGACCAGGAATCAACCTCAGAGTGACCATCACAAAACTAGGACTGCTGCTTCAAAGAGAGCAGGTTACTTTCACAGGTCAAAAACAGAAGCAAGAGAGAATAAGAGAAAGAAAAACGTAATGACTTTTGAGTGTATCTTAAAAGATGAATTTAGGAAAACTTACTGGATAACTTCCAAGAACAAAAATATCTGAAAAAATGGAGAGCAAGCATCTAAAACATAGGAAGAGAAGTCTGTAAATCTCCCACAGTTAAGAGGAATTCCTGAATGAGTATTTTGAATAGCTGTGATAAGATGAATAACTCCCATTCAAGCAAGTAGAGTCCATTTACTTCAGCTTACAAAGGAAGATTTCCCTTTCCCACCTTAGATGAAGTTGGAAAAGAAAGAGAATATGAGAATGTGAGAAACTGCTGTGGAAAAGAGATATCTGAGATGGTATAATAAGGAATTGTTCCATGTCCACTACAGAGACATAAAATGAAATACAAACATGGTTCCTAAAATCATACATGCACAGAACAGGGGACAGAGATGCAAAATAAACTCTTGTCTGAGCCTGATAACAAGAATAGGTAAAAGAAAAACATACACACAAACAAAACCCAGCACTGTTCCACAAGAAACCCAAACCAATTAAAAAAACCCAACAAAAAACACTTAAAAAAAAAACCACACCAAAAAAAACCCCAAAAAACAAACCCAACAACCAAACAACCAAACAACAACAACAACAACAACAACAAAAACACACAAAAAACACCCCACAGATCATAATAATGAGTTTATATCACTTTCCTGTGAAGCCTCGCATGAGATAAGACCAAGGAAAAAATCATTTATAAGCTGCCAAAAAAGTAAATAAATTCAAACTTCAACAGAAAAACCTACATCTCCTTTAAAATAGTTTGTTTGAAGTAATCCATGTCATGAAATTAAATATGTCAAATTTTTGAAACTCTGTTAGAGTGCCTTTACAAGTTTACAGCCAGGAAGAAATTCAAAGCAACTCATAACTAACCCCTGGATCTATTTCATTTTATGCTTGTTCAAAGAGTGTAGGAAAAAAAAAGTTAATTTTTAGTTATCTTTGTGAAGAAATATATTCTTACCACATATGCAAGATTTAAAAACAGTTTCTATTTCTCAGACATTGAAAAAAGGCTCATGGTATATGTAGCTGTAGCTCAATCTTTACCCTGGACAGGCAGTGCTATGACCAGGAAATCACACCAGATTTGGCTACAGGGGTTTTATAATGAGTCATCTTTGGCTGGCAGAAAGAGTTAGCTTGTGTTTCCCACCAATATTTGTTACCAGATTGCAGCAAACAGAACAAGGTAACAGCACTATCCCAAGACAATGAAGAAAAATGAATGGCAGAACCATTGTACATTTATGTATTTATATTGTTGTGCTCCCTGTGTGAGCCTTTTAACAGGATAAAGGAGAATTCCAACAGAAGAAATTTTAAGTCAGATACTGTAAAGAAAATTTGAACTTTGATTTTCCTAAGTTTACATTTAGGCTTTGTTTTGATGCATGAACATGGTAAAATATGCAATTGGTGTAAAAATATGAAAATGGATGAATTACAAGTACAGTACTTAATGCTATGTGTTGTGAACAACTGGATTTGGATTATACCAGAGATCTTCTCATCTTAATAAATTTGCATAGGATTTCCTCAAAGAAAAAAATTATTTTTCTCTACATTTTACTGTCCAGAGTTTGTTCTAAAATGCTTATAATTTGTCTTATTACTGGATAAATCATGTCTGCAAAGACTTCTGATGAGATATTTACCATGATGATGCAAGTGCATCAAGTCAGCTGAATCTGTGTGAATGTGCTCAAAAGCGTTAAGGTTTTGTTAGCACAGTGCTAACATTCACAATTCAGCTTCATGCTTCTGAATCAAAACTGGCGTTCCAGCTAACTTGGAGACAAACATAAAGAGACAAAACAGACATAAATCCTAAAGCAGCTTTTGGAAGTCCAGTTCTGGAGTAAAATTCAGGCACTGCTTCACTGCAATTTAAGCATGAGGCACTTCTCAATTATTCAAGATGCTAAACTGCTTCCTGAGGTTCTGTAAACTTTGTTTGCAGTAATTCAGTGATAGTGCAACGCATTTTACTATTTGCTTATAACATTTTGAAAATTTTGTCTAACGCTGATTCTTGACCAATCATTAAGTTTTCAGGGTTACTATTCAAGCAAGAATGACCCTTACTGCAGCCCCTACAAAAAATCAAGAGTTATGCACTTGCAGTGCCACGGTTTCCACTTCTGGGGAAAAAGAAATCTGAAAAAAAATTGTAACAAGCATTTTGTCTGACACAGAAATTGCTATTACAGAAATTATTCATGGTTTACTTCAAAGGTGAACCACTACACACTGGGATCGCAAGTTAACATTGATCTGCTCTGTTTTCTCAAATTTCTGTGAACCAAACCAAAATTGTTAAGGTGAACTTCTAGTTATAAGTACATATTATATTTTTGGCTTTTTGCAAATATGAAAATGAATGCTATATGTGTAATGTTAGAAAACTTTGCTGTATGAATATAGTTTTTTTTTTATTTCTGCTATTAACAAAACTTAGAAATAGTAGTGTGATATATATATTTCTTAGGCTATAGCATGATATGTAGAATGCTTCTTTTGTTCATGTAGTTAACTCAGAGAATAATAAAGATATTCAAGAAAATTCCCCACATTCTTGGATTATCCTATTTGGATGAAGATAATGGTGGCAGACCTCAGAATCCCAAAGGAAGAATTTATTGATCCCAGAGCCGGGGGACAGGACGGAGCCACAGGGATATTTAATCTGCAGGATAGAGCCACAAGAAGATTTAATCTGCGGGATGGAACCACAAGGAGTAATGAAATGTTGAATTGAATTGCAAGAGGGAATGGGGGTAGGTTTGGGCGGGGGGGGAGTTGAAACCAAGAGAGCATCTAAACCCAAAGGAATGTTTGACTCATGCATGACGGTCTATGAATATGCAACATGCTGGTACATTTAGAGAAATGTTTTCTGAGTTAGTGTGCTCTTTTGGCAGCATGCCAAGCACCCAGCCATATGTAATTTTTGCTTTCCTGTCTCCTAATTTTCTTTTTATTAAACTTTTTAAAATTTTACCAGAAGAGTGAACCTCATTTTTCAAATTCTGATATAGAAAAAGTAAACCAAGAAACAGTTGAGTAGGCATGTTGGATATTATGTCACAGAAGGTAGTATTGTTCAGTTCTTGTACAGGGAGGCTCCTTATTTGGGGCAGGGAAAAATTACTCAGTTTCTTCCTCTGACTTGATCAAATACCTGTAATTACCATTGTTATGTGATTGCTGTAGCCAGTAGGCTTCTAACAATTCTGAAATTAATTTTTAAAAAAACTAAACTTCCAAATCCCTTACCACTATCTCAGAAAATTAGAATTGAATGGCTCCAACCAGCTAGTTAGGGCATTGTCTCAGGAGGAGCAGCACCAAAATCTTTTGTTCAGCTCAAATACATAGTTAAATAAATATATTTATGGCAACTATAACAAATATGTAAGAAAACCTAAAATATTACTCTGTAATATATTATATTCCAAGAGACAGTACAATCAAAAATGCAAAATTTCAGTTTGATGAAAAGTAATAGTCAAACTGTAGTACATACATATCACGATGGTCATTTGGGCTGTGAAACCCAAATATAAGCATTACAGAGGCCTTAGCAATTCTTATGACCCACAACTGTAAGTTATCATTATGCAAAACAATCTTTTTTACTTAAACAGCATTAATAGGAGAGATTTTAAGTCATCTTTGCACTTTGAAATTCTATGAAATGGTTCTAATATGAAGCGGTTTTGCCTCTCTACTTCATAAATATTTTTACTCCTTATATATTTAAAACAAGGATCCATCATATGACTGTCATAAAACAGCACTCTCTTTAGTCTCCCCTGTTGAACGGAACTTTGGTGTAGAAACAGGTGTTTTACATGTACCATAAATTTTGCCAACCTTTTTCTGTTATAAGACAAGGGCTAACAGAGATCCCACTGAGGAACTGTCAAAAATTAAGCATGTGAACTACAACATCAATTTTTAGTTTTAAAGTCTCAATTAATAATTTTCTTCTCTTTTGCCATCTTCTCAGAAGAAGTGCTCAATATTGTGAAGAGTGTAAACATATGCATTTAAGACTTATTGCTGCCAGATTATTTTCTTTAAATTATCGTTTCTACCCAGATACGGGTTATTTTTTTTGTTTCGATCTGGGGTTTTATTGGGGGTTGGGAGTGTTGTGAGGTTTTTTTTCTCTGTTGTAAACATGCTGTGAATCTTTTTGCAATCACCATTGTACTGAAAAACTGAGTTTGCTCTTCTCTGCTTTGTGACAACAAGGGTATAACTGTCAGAAACAAGAGGGACATATTTTGTACTGGTATTGCATGCATATTGTTTCATGGGGTCCCAAAAGCCCTTTCTTTTGGATTCAAAGTTGCTGCTTTTCTTCAGCTAAACAGTTACAGGTAATGGTGTGCAGCCCTTTGCCTGTGGGGAATTCTAAGCAGCTATACAACCATTCAAGCCATTATAGTTAAGCTGTTATGAAGATTTTTTTTCCAGTTAAAATACTGTGAAATGGAATTTGACAAGGTCTTTTTTTTTCCTTTTTTTAAAAAGGCCAGAAGTTAAAACATTTTAATAATCAATTTCTAAGACATAGCTATGAATAATCATTTTATTTGAATTTATTTGAAAATATAATTCAAGATCAAGCTGTCTACAGTGTGACAGATATGGCTACTCAGTGGTCTCCAGCCTAAGTCCCTCTATCCTGTGCTCTGTAGATGTCACTAATGAATTTATGCTTTAGTTTATTTTTCAAAGCTAAAGCCTTAGCACAACCAATTTAATCAACCATCATTTTAGAATAATGTCAGCGAAAAATAATTTTTCTGATGTTAAAAACCACTTTTTCCCAGATGATTCTTGGAAGTGACTCTGCTCTTTGTTATTATGCAGATTGACCCTTTAAACCAGAAAAGGAATTTACCTTTAACTCTCCTGTAAAAGATATTTTGGTCTTTTTTTTTTTTTTCTTTTTTTCTCTGTTTATGAAGAGGCATTCAAATAGTCCATGTGCTAAGCCTATTCATATAACCATTTCTACAGCTTTTAAATATTAACAACTATAATTACCTTTGAGCACTCTATGTATCACTGGCTATAGAGACTTGATGGTATCCCACCACCATTAAAGCTAATCCTGCTACTCCTCTAATCCAGGGGAATTTGTTACCCTCAGCAGTGCTGTTTGCAAAGGATGGGAGAACACTGCAGGAGTTCAGGAGGCATCCATGAATTCTAGCTGAGCCTCTGTCAATTAAAGTGCTTTCAGCCTCTATTGTACAGACAAAAGACATACAAAAATTGTATCTGATTGTTGATGGAGAGCAAGACAATGTGTAACTGTTTAACAAACAGTTTCAATTGCATAATGATACACAACTACCTCAACAAACCTTTCATTCTGCCTACACAAAAATTAAAGATAAAAGAAAAAATTGCAACTCTATTGTCCCCTGAAACACAGACTACCTATACCATTAGCCAGGACTACCGATGGACATGGAGAAAACATTTCCAACGTGAAAAATTAGGACTAGGCTTGGGCTTTTACCAAAACCACTATTGTAATGTAATGTAAATATATTTTTGTGAGAAACAAGTTACAAGTTATCTTAAAAGTATAAGGCTTTAACAAAAACATGTCACTCATTGAGATGTTGTTCCTACTTTTTGTGAGAGAAAATCACTATGCTTTTACAATATATCTATGGTTATCACATGGCTATTATGAAAAAATGTCAAGAGAAAGAGGACTAAAGTATTTACTGTTAGACTGAATAGTAATCTTAGGTATGCTCTGAGCCATAGGAATGCAAGTAGACCAATAGGACTGCTGCACTTGTATTTAACATATCTAATACTTTGATATCGAATACAAAATAGCTGCTACAGTACTGGAGAATTCCAAAACCATAATTCAATTCCAGCCAACAGGGCATATTTTTCTTTTCTCTTTTTGCCAAGCATTTCTCCTTATGAGCTTTAGTTACCTGGTATGCAGCAGATGGGCTCTTTTTATTAGTTGGTAGAAAACAGCATTTTAAGCATGAGGTGTTACTATGCTTGCTGTTAGAGCAAACAGTGTCATATCCCTTTAATATCTCTTTCTCTCTAATTTTCTTCCAAAAGGTTTTATCATCTGAATTACACACAACTGTTGTCTGAATTATACGCAATTTTTCTGTTTTTACATTTTTATTGTTATGGAAACTTTCCTGTCTGACCATCCAGGAGCCACACTCTGGCAGTCACACTCCCACCACCAGAGACTTTCAAGGCAGGGACTGAAGTCCCTCAACAGCTGGTAGCTCCAGTGATCTGGTGGGTCCCCGTTTCACTCCCTGCACACCCCACTCTCACAGTCAGGCCAGTTTTCCTCACTGGTTCAAGCCCTGGTTTCCCACAACAGAGTCTCAGACCTGGATCCTTGAAATAATTTAGTCATGGTGCAACAACGGAATAACAGCTTGAGCTGGTGCCTCTAAGGAGGGATCCTGAAAAAATGAAAACCCAGGGCTTTTATATCCTCACAGTCCAAGCCCTGGGCTCTTCCACTTCAGTGGATGGCAAAACAGGGACAAAGAACAGGTAAATATTATAGGCAGGGCTGATGTTTTCAATTGTTTTAAAGTTGCTCAGAAATGTCTTTTTTTTATTTTTTCTTTCACTTGTACGTAACTATCAAACAGAGGCACTTGGGGCTTAATTTTTCTTTTTCAGGCATCTGCTTTGGATTCATTTTTTCTTGTTTTAATAATATTAAATTGAAATTATTGTTTATTCATCTCATTCACATTTGATAGAGCCACAAGGAAAATCCAGTTCCCCACACTAAAAAAAAAATCATCTTTTCTATGGGAATGTATTAGCAGCACCTTCAAAACTTGGATTTGTTGCAAGTGACCTTTGTGCCAAGGATGTGCATTTTGCTCTTCCGTCATCTACTAAAAATGGCTGAATGGGAAACTAATTCAAGGTGATTTAAAGAAACATGTTTAAGTAATACATCCCAAATACACGCCAAATTTAACAAAACCTAAGACTTTGAAGTGTGCCATGCCTGTAGTACTTTCCACTTCCAGTGACCAATGAATATCCGGCTTTAGGTGTTGAACTGAGAGTTAATCTTTCCTTGCACAATCATCTACTCTTCTTCTTCCAGGCCTTCTTGAGTAGAAACCCAGTTTCCTAATTCAAATACAGAGGGAACAAGAGCTAGGTTTAAATGGCTACAGTCAGACAGTTTGAAAATAATGACATAATTTCAAAAGAAAGGAAAAAAGTATGGAAAAAAAGACAGTAAGATAACTAGAAAAAGCCTGAACACTGCGTAAGCACTGTTCAATGATAGCCACAACTCTGATGTGTTATCAACATTGTTTTGGTCCCAAATATGAAACACAGCATCATATGGGCTGCTCTGAACAAAACTAAGATGCAGGACATACAGTAAGACAAGAAGCAATGGCAGAATAAGAACTGAAAGACTGAAAAACAGGGAAAAAAATAATAGTGAACCTAACTGAAATTGAGGGCATGTTCTGTTTTCTGTAACAAGAGTGGTGTGGGATTCAAGCTCTGCCTCTCCAAAATGTCTCATTGTCTGTCAAACCAAGCCCATCTTACACATTAGTACTTCTGCTTGAGGACTACACCAGAAATTAGTATCACTTATTGTATTTTAAGTGCTTTTGAACTTTCATACCCTAAAATGTGGATTCAATTTTTAGTATATTCCATAGATACAACAGAGTAATATAGAAGCAGCTGGCACTGCTTCATGCTATATTTTTAATCTCAACATAAGTGCTTTTCATTTTAGCTTCTGATGTTCTGCACTGCAGATACATTTGCAGACTACTGAAAACCAGGTCTGGTAGAATTGAGAAAGGAATGTGACTTCTCACTATGAATCAGGTTTACCATATGACTTCAAAAACATGAAAGAAAAGCTGATATGGCAATAAAAAAGTTGCTTTGTGAATAAAATAATATGCACCACATAAATGCCGGCTTAGAGAAACCTTACTGTTTTGCTCTTGTGAATTTGTTAATTCACTGGCTTTATAGCTCCTCTAGCAGAGGCATTGAGCAACAGAGTTCAGTTCCAAAGCCTTAAACTAGGGAAGATATGCCTACTTTTTTGACATATCTCTTTTGCATATGCAGGAGAACTTCTTTCATGTTAGAAGCCTGAAGCAGAAAATATTGTGACAGTGAAGACAGAAATCAAATAAGTGCTTGTATTAGCAGAAACAATGTGGACTTTGAGATAAACTTATTTCCTGATAGATTCAAACATTTCAGAATGAAACGTTTTTGATTGCCATCATGTGTATTAGAACTTACATTACTTTGATATATGAAAAATTGATCTTGTACTCTTATCAGAGTTCAGATGGCTTGTATGATAGAAGCATGTATATGAGCCAGAGCACCACACTTACAGTCCCTTATTTTTCAAGTATGCCAACATAAAACAGAAAACTTAAGACAGGTAGTTTTGGACTTTTCCCAGATTTTTCTTTCCATCTGTTTTGTTTTGTTTTTTTTTTTTTTGAAAAAAAACGAAGTACCTGAGTAACCTTATTACTTGGGTTTTTTTGTTTAAGAACAAACAATTTGTTCTATTGATTTCGGTGGGGGGACATACCATGCTGAATAATCCCCTCCCCCTAGCAACTAGTCCTTTCCTGCCAAAAGTAAACCAATGTATTTATTTCCATTTTAGTTCCTTCTTGTTGTGTTTGTTCCTATTCCAAAAATATTTCAAGCTCCTAAATGCACATTATTGAGGAAAGTAATACATAGTGTAGTGTAAATATTTTACTTCCCTTTTTGGGAAGTGGACACAAACTGCGTTAAAGCTGATAAATTAGCTGTCACCTAACAAAACTTCCCTGTTCCAAGCGTATCTGACACTGACACTTTGCAGTTGTGCTCAGAAGAGCTGCAGGAATAGATATATTCCAGCATGACAAGCTAACAACAGACAGTGAGATACTGCATCAACAGAGTTGAAATGATTTTCCAAAGTGTTTCATAATGTACAGAACAAATTCTGAAAAAGGAAAATAGTCCAAAACCTTCTATCAATTCTCCCATAGTGAGGATTTAGAAAATCAGGATCTCAACACATACACAAGTGCAATATGATATTGCCTCTGTGGAAAGTTGAAATCTCCTTGCAGGAGGTGGGAAGTCTCTGACTCTTCCAAAGGACTTGACGGTAAGGGTGTCTATATTCTGCAACATACCTTCACTGCATAGACCAGTATCATACTTCTTTCTTTAATTAAAGCTGTTTTCATATTTTTTACATTCTAGAAATCTGAATTCACCCCCCCAAAAAAATCTGAATGCCTTCAAAATTTACATACATTATTTGAATCTATCAAGACTTCCTTTTCCAACCTATTTACTGCCCACATCTATATTTTGAATTCTATATAGAACTTAAGCCAAGAACATTATATGAAAGTATTAAAGTTTATATTTAAATTTTGCATAAATATTTAATTTATGCAGAATCGTAGTTGCTAAATGCAAGTTGCTTATTTTTAAGCCTTTGACTTTGAAAATAACAGAATTGAATGTCAATTTAGCCTACACTATGAACATTGATTTTGAATAATCAGTAATGTTTTTTAATTGTATATGAAAATTAGTTAATGGCAGTTTCAGCTTCCTACCCAGATAAAAATTCATTTTAACCATCCATAATACAATCAGATTACATCTTGTTTTACATATTTTAATAGAAGATTTCTTCTGTTTATTTTACAAATTATATATTCAAATTATGTATTAAATAATTGATGAAGCACCTTGTTTTGCTTGTAGCTATAAGTGATGCTTTTCTTCACAAATATATTTAGGCAGTAGTTCTTTTCACAGCAAGATTTTTGCATAATATTTTAAAAGATATTTAAACTCCTGCCGTGATGAGGGCTTATTTAGAAACACGAAGTATAATTTAGTAACCTGATTTATGAAGCAATTTATACAATATAGTGAAATAGCATTGTAGAAGAATTTCATTGCATAGGGATACTAATCTTCTCTGAGGATCCAAAACTCTGTAACTCTTGGGTAACTCTGTATTATTACAGTCTGCGATAGGACAAAGTATATCAGGGTAATTAGCCTTCTTGTTTTATTAATGCTTTATAAAAATCTTAGAGGTTAATGCTGCAGTTATTTTTTCCTACTGCCCAATTTCATCCCATAATACTCAGTAACAAGGGGAAATAGAGTCATTAATCTTTTACTAGACATGTGGTAAATGGTTTAATGGAATTTTACGTATTATGCATTATTTACAATTATATATATGCTTTATGTAGGTATACATAGACATATATAACCAGGAAATTTTAATATTAAATATTCCAGGATCTGTGTAACCTGCTATATAATAGTGCCAATGTTTTAAATGTTACTTCCCTCTCTTTTCTTTAATTTTAACTGAACAATTAACACATGCTCAGTATTTTTCTAAAAAGACTTCTTGAAATAAAATTGGATATTGGCAGACAGACTGGACCCACAAAGTCTTAGATACTTAAGCCTTGTGTTTCCTAACCTTGTAAGTACTATATTAGTAAGTTACAAACAATCCTTTCTCTCATTTGAAGACATGCACAATGTAAATGCAAATTTGAAAAAAAATGCTGTCCTTTTCAAGTTGTGATATTTTAACAAATGAAATAGCTTTCATGATTGAAAAGGCTGGAGAGTTCATGATTCTGTGTTGGCACTTAAGAAGTTTCTGCTTGGGCACTCAAAAATGAGAATCATTTCAGTGCCTGTAAATTAATATAACACAATATAACACATAAGCAGAGAGTAACTTCCCCTGACAACACTGAGATTTTCGAAGAGAACTCCAATAGAACCTAGTGGGAGGGGCAGCTCCATATTGATCTTAGCATACAACAGTCTTCCTCTGAAGAATCTCAAACTTATACATTACAAAGGCCTCCATTTTCCTCATGAAAGAAGGGATATATCTGCCACTAAATACAGAAAATGCTGAAGAGATGCTCACTAAAGGTCAGAAAAGAGCTACAGATGAAGCCTGTCAGTTTTCACCCTTGTGTTGTGTCATGGTTAGACACTGGACACCATGCCAGTGCCCCATGAAAATATATTTTTTACTAATAATGGTTGTGAGATGTGATCAGGAACAGAGCAGAGCAGGCTCAGACTTAGGAATAGGAAAAAACTTTAATAAACTACATTAAAGGAAAGAAACACACAGGGAACATGAAAACTCTCAGAAACATTCCTCCTCCTCCCAACTTCCACCCTTCCCACAATCAGACAAAACCTTGGATTTTCTGATCGGTTACCAATACTCAAATAATCAATTCTCAGTTCATTTAAGAAGAGAGGAGTCTCTCTTGCAAACCATAGTGTCCTTCCATGTCTGGTGCTCTCACCACCATCCATGGATTGAGACTGCCCTCAGGATTCAATGACGCTTTACCAAGTACCAGAAGCTCCTTTTTGGGACAAAACAGTCCCCCCCATTTTATAACCCCTGGGGCCGAGGGTTTCTTCTGCTGTGAAGAGAGGGGGCACAACCACACCCTCTTCCTGGTCTTCTGCTCCGAAGACAGAGGGAACCACCACACCCTCTTCCTGGTCTTCTTCGCTGAAGACAGAGAGCATCACCCCACCCTCTTCATCCTCTCTCCTTCTTCATCCACTTGGCATCAGCATCACTGCAGCAGGTCGCCTTATCTGGCATCCAGCCACTGCATCCACCTAACTGCAGTCTCACGTATTAAAGACAGATTGTTCAGTCTATGGCTATACAAGATAAGTCCAGCCAAAGCCACTCCATCATCTCCTCCCACCAAATTCTTCCCATCAATTTCTTTAACGTCACAGAATTCCAGGCTGTCTCTCTCTTCTCACTCTCACTGCTCAGGAGGATTAATATTTCATAAAGCTTTCTGTTCCAAGGAAGAGAAGGGTTAAAAAGTCTCTGCTGCTGTCGGGACACACGCAGGAACTCCAGGACTCCCACACTGGGAACCTCCCCCGCTCCGCTCGGCCGGCGCAGATGCAGTCTCTCTCTCTCTCTGGGAGGGGGGGAGGGGGGTAGAGAACCATCTCCTCGTCTCTCCACCCTTCCATCCTGCAGAAACTGGCACAGTCCCGTCTCCTTCCATCTCTCTCCCTCTCTCTCTGGGCTCCGGCCTACCTCTCATCCTCAGGCCGAGTGACTTCAGGCCGCATGGCTGCCCCTCCCCCACCCAGGCCCCAGGCCCAGGCCTTCAGGCCTCGGGCTGGGTGAGGGAGGAGATGCGCTCCCTTCGATAACCGGAACACAAAAGGAAGTACCTCTGTGAATCTTTCCTTTATCTCCCCATGTTCTCAGAGGTGACACATCTCCTTAGTGGCCACACCAGATGTCAATATTCACTTCTAATCCATGATTGGTTTGACTATACCTTCCTTAAAAAACTTCCTTCCTGTCAAACCAGGACATGTTGCAATGATTCATGAACGGCCTGGGAAACAGCAGTCTTTGAAAAGCAGTAGTATTTATAAATAGAAATCCTGACTTCCACAGTTAGGAATTTCTCTTTTTAAAGGACATAAAGCAGATAACACTATAAAATGCAATGTTAGTGAGTTTTCCTTTAAAAAAATTTGTAAAGTGTGTTTCTTGATATGCTGACACTCTTCTTTTGTCTCTTTGGTTTTTTTTGGAACCTACAGCAAACTCAACACCTGCGTGTCAGAACAGGGCAAACAGCACCCAAAAGTCTTGCTCAAAACACTTGCAAACACTACTGAGTGCCCCAGAATGAAAGCCTGAAAGATGCCAACATTTTCCAGTCTGCTTTACTTGTTTTAGCTGGCAGTGAGACCAGTTAAAAAGAGAGATTTATGTTACATTTATTACTCATGCTTCTTGAAAGGGAACAGGTCTTTGGAATTCTGCAGGAAAAATCTACTTTCCAGCAGATTTCTTTCTTTTTTTTTTTTTTTTTTTTAATTTCTAAGGTCCCTCTATCTTAGTGTTTCCATTTTGTTTCTATCCCTATTTCTTTTAATACAGCTTCACATAATGTTTAAAATATTCACAGCAAAAAAGCGCCTGCAAATGGAGAGCACTTAGTATACAATATCCAAACGTAGGATCTTTTGATAACAACCACCTGTAATTACTTGGGTAGTTTGGATACAAAGTTTCTTAAATTAATGAAAGCACAAGATGCTACATTTGATTAATGTAAACTAACGTGGATTAGACCGTAACTTTAGAGAGTGGTATAGATTTGATGTTGTAGAGCTGGGTTTTTTTAAAATTTGAAACTGACAACTATCAGAACAATGAATATTTAACAGTAATTTTTTATCTTGATTTGATTCTGACACAGCACATAATAAATAGCATGTAAAAATCCAAATTCAGTAAGAAAGGTTTTTCAACATGAGAAGACTCAATACAACACAAGCACAAAAAAAAAAAATTAGTGGAAATTTTTCCATTACATGTGCATTTTGAAAAAAAAAATATGGAATTCTTACATAGGTTTTTAGTAATCCTAAAACAATTTTGGAAAAATATGCTAAAAATTATTAAATAATAAAATATTTTTGGGAAAAATGTATAAGGTAATTAAGGTAATTAAAAACAATAATCAGCTATTGGTACTTATAACATGACAAAATATAAATTTCATTATAAAAATGTAGTAAGTATCAATATTTTTTCCTTTTATATCTGGAACTTGAGATAACCTTCAGCAGTTGTCATATATGTTTTGAAGTTGATTGCACATTGGTTTGCAACTGATTTCTAAGTATTGATCTCTGAAAATATAAAAATGCTTAAATAAATTGGTTTTTGCTAAGGTATAAGAACAAAACAGTCAGAAAATTGTGGTATTAAATGCAACTATTTAGTCCAATATTGTCCTTCTTAGGAAAATACTCTTTCATTAACCAAAGAACAAAATTTTACTAGTCTTCATATTGCTTATGTCAAAGTATATTTACCAGTACCCAAAAGTCAAGAAGATGACATTGTCAGTTTATTTAAAATGTGAGGAATGTATTGGGAAGTAACAAATTTTCATCCTAAAATTTTTAACTTTACATTGCAATGTCCTAAGCCATTTTTCTCAGAGTTACCCAACAACAAAATAAATAATGACTGCTGTCATTCTTTCTTTCTTACACAGAATTAGCAGTCTAATCCCATTTTGGTATTAATCACTATAGTTTCAACAGCATGTGCCATTAATTCAACTTAATGTGCTGCAACCAATCAATACTTAGTCTGTAAACTCATCTGTTCCTTGGCTCTACATCACAAAAATAATTGTTGTAGAGTAGCTCTTTTCATCATCTTCAGGGTGAAGAACTGTTTAGGTAAACTCTGTAACTCAAGTTTCAGAGGCTGCATTAATCTTACACTAAAATCCTGATTTTCAAATTATTTTACATGTGTTTGTCTAGTATTCTAAAGTACATTTTCAAATAATACTACAGAAGCCTGAAATTGATTTTATGAAGAATAAGAGGTTTTTACTTAGTGAATACTTACAGAATTCGCACTTGGTAAAACACAGTAGTTCACACACACCATTTTGCAAAGTGAGGTTAGGTCACTCAGTATTCAGTAATAACTATGAAATGTTAACAGGTTCAATACAAATGCCATATTTTTAAAAGAATCACTCTGACTTCATCTGTTAATCTTTGTTACTGTTTCAGATTGTGTACATTCCCTGCAGTTTGCTGTGTCATGTGGCAAGCCACTCTGCATGCTGCATTTTGACATGAGCAAACTCAGGAAATACCTCTCCCAGGCACTTCATCCTCATTGCTGTTTTCCCCTCCTAGCATTACTGCACTGGCAGATTTGCACACCCCACATAAACTGTATAATCATTTCCATTTTTCACCTGATAAGATGTCTCTCACCTCACTGAACTTCCTTGGCATTTACAGTGAGCTTGATGCATTCCTGTGCTCCGTCCTGCTGGTGAGAAGGTGTGGAAGTGTGAGGCTGCTCTGTGACTGCAGCACAAGGGTGGTGGCGTTAGGGGCTTCTGGGGCAGTCTGCTCTCCTAACCTTCTTCTGCTCCTGGGCTGCAGAGGGCACAAAGATCTGCAGAGCTGTCAAGTAGCAGGTCTGCGGTTACAGCCCTGCCTTCCCAATATTCTGTGAACTGGCGTCCTGAAGACTAGTACTCACTTGTTACCCTTTGCACGTAGCATGACTAGCAATAACTGCTTGGTATGTAGACTTGAAGAGATAAAATACAAGGATCTTCTATTTGACTAGAAAATGAGAACTTTATAAGGACCATGGCTGCCCAACAACGGTCTGTCCTTGCAGCTCACTTCATTAGAGCTCTCCTTCTCTTGGATGTACAGGATTCTGCTGTACAATCTCTCTGCTGTAGAGGTAATGGTCAAGATGTTCAGAAAAGATAATCACCCTCTGACAGATTTTCTGGATAGAAATATTGGCATGAAAACACTCACACAAGAGACGGCAATCAAAATTTTATTTTTATTTAATCAGTCACAATGAAAACTATAGTCATCGCATTTTTAGAAAAGGCCAAAGCTATTAGAGACACAGAGTCCGTGGGTTTTCATGTTGGAACAAGAGTGACTGTGGACAGCAAGATCGATCAAGTAACTTCCTTTGGGAATATAGCATATATATCAGAATGATAACAAAAGTGGATGTGCTAAACTTGCAACTAACCAGATAGATAGCAACAGATGTAATTGGATTTGCCTTCCCTAAGCAGCTTCATAAAATACAACTTTGTCCTTGCTCCTCTGAGAGATCAGCTGACCAAGGGGAAATACACTGACTGGATTTGGCCAGTGTTTGTAGCTCAAGCACTTAGAGCCATGCAAACTGCCTGTCCCATGTGCTTTTGCCCAGTTTACCCTTTCACACCTTTGCCAAGTGAAAGGTATGGATGAACCAAGACCATATTTTACTTCAATTATCTTTCCCATCCTTTTCCCATTTCCTTGCATAAATTAATCACAATTCAACTGTTTCTGTCTCACTGCTAAACGGTACTGCCTAGCAGGAGTATCTGGCAAAAAACTAACTTGATATGCTTCCTTCAGGTGTACCAAAGAAGAAAAAAAAAAGACCAAAATAAAAACAAACAAACCAACCCACCAAAAAAACCCTCACCAAAAAACCACAAACAAACAAAAATCCCCCCAAACCAACCAAAAATCCTACCAAAAAACCCAAACCATAACAAAAAAACAACAGCAAACCCCTGGTTTCCCTGGGGAGTGACACAATATATAACTAATTTTTTTTCCAATTTAGAGGCATGTATAACCAAAAGCCATGCTTTGCTACCTGGATCTTTATAAAGGATGGCAGATCTGAAAGAAATCATCCAGAAATGCAGGCAGGTCCAGGAGGAGGAGAGTGAGCTATGACTGTACACGACTGAAATACTGAAATACTGTTCTGCATTCCACAAGGAATTATCAGTAACGTTATTATCATTGGTAACACTGGTAACATTTTCTACCTAAATCCTAGCAGACTTGTGGCACTGTGAAATACTTTCTGCAGCTGCTCGCAGGTTCTGCTTGGGAGGAAGGGCTGTGGGAAAGCTGCAGGTCCTGAGTCTCACAGAATCTGCCATGCTGATATTTGCATTCCACCTACCCCTCATAAGCCAGAAAGCCAAAATTAAGTGTTCTGCTTTATAGAAAGAGAATATTAAAAAGATCTAATATACAAAATGGTGAGAGGTGTTAGTATTTAATGTATCTTTTTAAAAAAAAAAATAGCTAATTGGCATCAAATGAAAATATCCACTCTTAATCACTTCTCTGAAGCCAAATCCCAAATTCCTTTTTCTGTCTACATAAGTATGGGCAAAACAGAAACATCAGAAAGAGCATCAAAATACATTTGAATCCAACTTTTTTGTATTTTAATCTTATAATTTTTAAAAGCTTTATATATGTGAAAATAATGGTAATAATAATAATGCACTTCTTAGATTTACGTTGGAAAGAAGTCAGACATGATAATAAAGTTTTACAAGTCAAAACACAACGATAAAAAAGACAATTTTCATTTGAGGTAAACAATAGACTGCCTTATAATAAGTTCTCCCATAGCCTGTCTCACTTCCACTTTCTGTAATTACATGTGGTGTTTGACAGCATGTGCTCTGAGAGCGTTAGCAGAGATCACACAGCTCCCAGAAGTAACTTATAAATAATGAAATAATCACCCATTCAGACACAAACACCAAAGAGATGGATCAACTTTTTCTGCTGCACCTTGCATAAAAACTTTCCTTTGAGTGCCACACCATCAGCGTGCAATATTTAAAGCAGAAAATTGTCATGCTTCTTTTGTTTCAGTGAGCATACCAAAAACTCACTTTGCATTAAACAATGCACGACAGAAACACAAAGACACTGCCATATCCCCCAGACATCAGCTTTCAAGACACTCACTCCCTCTGCACTTGCAGAATAGCTCACAATGAGGCAAACACAGCATAGGTTTCACTTCATTGAGTTCAGTGTTATTACATGAGGAATTAATTTACTGAATACATCTTAGTCATTACATTAACACTTTTAATGAGTTCTGTGTGAATGCTGGCCTAAC
>WEIT01013791.1:4840-20409 GCA_013389985.1 Dryoscopus gambensis | reverse complement strand
CTGGATGGCAAGAGACAAATCTATCAAACACCCAAAGATGTTTGAAGGAACCATCAATGATTCTGCTATTCTTTTCACAGTATTGAACGGCATAACCATGGACTGGTGAGATTGATGAAGATTATCAAAAGGGACTGTAATATTTATTGGTACTGTAATATTAAACTCTGTTCTGGCTATATATTGGATTTTTGTGAATATTCACCAAGCATGTTAACTGGCAAAAATATTTTGATGAACATTGTGTAAATATAATTCCAAATGTCATTGCCAAATTAACAACTGTTTGTATTTGCAATGAAAACGCTATTGCTTTAATTAAATCAGGGAACAAACCCCAGTAACAGAGGACCTCAAGCTCAAATCTAATTTATATAACTTTTGAGTTTTCAGGTGAGATTTTCTGGCATCTCTCACAACTGGAGGTAATGTATATCTGACTCAAATCTATGTTGGTTTTTGCTTAGTCAGCAAAGGGCTTTTGGATCCCTTTGCTTCTNACCAGTTAAAATCCTGAGCAGAAAATCAATCAAGCAGTGTTAACCACAAAGTTAGAACATCTGGCTTATGAAGTCACTTATCTACACAGCATTGGAAGCTGGAATGATGTAATAGACAAAATATCATATTGTTTTCCTAGCACTTATACTTTCTTTAACCACCTGGTTTTCACTGCTCTGTAAAGAAACTGCTAGAATGGCTTTGGGTTTGATTTCTATGCTGTTCTCAAGGTCTGTTCTGGGAACTCACTGTCACACAGATCTCTTCACAACATTTGGTGACAAAAATATTTGTGGGAAATCCCCCACAGCTCATGGAACTCAGCACCAGCTTAAAAAAATGTTAAAGAATAATTTACAAAGCCATTTAATGGCTGGAAAAGCTTCCTTTATTTGCAAATTCATTCAGTGTCTTTGTGATGAATTTTCTACAGATGAATTTCTTTCATGACTTTTGTTGTTGAAGCCCCACCTGTATTTTCCAGGGGCTGTGTTTGTATGTTTATACTCTTAAATCAACACCATTTAATTTATTTATTTATTTTACTTCAGGATTTTAAATTCTATGTCATCTAAATTCTGCCCATGTTGAATGTTGAAAGATGACATGTTGACTGCATGATACAGATCTTCCATAGTTTCAGTAAGTTTCCAGGGGAGAACCATGTCTTTCTCCATGAAGACACTCCAGGCACATTGAGAAAAACATACCTCAGCCAGCACTGGTGGAGAAAGGCATAAAATGCTGTTCCACTGGTACTGTAGTGAGAGGTGTCCCCAGTGTCGGCAGCCAGACCAAGGGAGGGAAGCTGCCTGCACCTGTGATCCATCTGGTCATGTTTTCACATGGTCATGAAATGCAAAAAGTTGCACTAGGTGGTTTTCCTGCTGTACTCAGGAAGTCCCCTTGGGTCCCTGATGGATGCTTTAGAGAAGGTCAAAAAGGCTCCTCTCTCCATGTATTGCACCTTGGCATGGTTCACAAGGGCAGTCAAAATTCAGGCCTGTGTGAAGACTGGCTGTTGTGAAAGGGAGAGTCTGTGACAGAAATACTCTCGTGACTTATAGCAGGGGGAGCCAGTGTGCTTAGAAGGGAATACATAGCTGCAGGCTAGATTAATTAATTTTACTAGGACTGTGTGTGTCATAGCCTTGATAAAGCTCAGTTCTCTTTGTACATTCCATGCTGCTGTGTTTGGGTAATATTACAAGATATCTAAATTTTTAAAGTTTTCTTATGGTTTAGCCTCAGTAAGATTTAGCCTCTCTTTCTGGCAGACTTCTTTAATATGTTCTTTATCTACTATTGTTTCAGAAAAGGAAGACTCCTAGAGCCCATTGCCTCCTCCCCAACTTCTCCATGCATACCTTTTCCCAGAACTCCACATTATGGTCAACATAAACCCACAGTTTCTTTTCTCCAAGATATAGAATAGCTGAGGTGAACAAATGTGTGATAAAGATTATGCCATTTTCCTTCAGCTAGCATTAGAAGCACACATCCGTGGACAAAACATTTCCACATTCAGCCTTCTGCTCCAGTTTCCTTTTTACCTTGGATGGTTCTGTCCTTTGGTCAGAATTTTCTGGGTTGTCCATGATGTTTCTGCAGTTTCATGTCTGAGCCACTGAGTTTTTCTCAGTCCTGTCTGCTCCCTCTTTCTTTCTTCTGAAGTAATCTCAGAGGAAACAACTTCTTTAAATCCCTTGCTATACCTTAGGTATCTTTAGATAAGGTGCATCAGATGATCTGTTTCTTGGTAAGTAATCTGTAGTTCAATTACTATCTTTCCTGGGAATCAGACTTGAAATAACCATTTGCTCTGGATAGCTGCCATCTTTTATCCAAGTGTGCTCCATTTAAATGGAGGATCATCAAAATTTAATGGCTCAGTATTTTTAGCCATGAACCAGGTGCAAGCAACTTTTCTGTCACCTACTGTGGGTTTTATGTCAATATGGAAGCAAAGGATCAGAAGGAGCGGAGTGTGCCACATTCCTGCTGGAACTTACATCCTGACAGATGTCCATCAGATTCCAGTGTCAAGAAGAAATCATAGTAGAGAAATTCCCCAAACGGTCTCAATCTAAAATGCTGTTTCACCATATGTCTTGTTATAATTAGCGTTAGTAGGATGCATGTATTCCAGATCTGAGTTGATAAAATATATTCATTTTGATAGGATGATTTTATAGAAATCTAAAATATTTTCTGCCTGAGTGTGGAGTGCAATGAGTGTAGAATGCAACTGTCCTTGCCAGAGATCTGAAGTCAGTCTCTTTGAGATGCAAGCACAGCCACAGGAAATGGTGCCTAACTTCACAAAACACAGTGATCTGTGGTTCCACTGTATTCCCATCCCTGTCAGCAGTGTACAGGTCTCTGTCTACGGTCCATGAGCCAGGAACTGGTCTGGGTCCCTTCTACTGTCAGAATGAGAGATCCTGTCTGTTGCAGAACTGATTATCACTTGCTTTACAGGAACACGCCTGTTCTTTATTTATCAGTGATATGAACACATATCAAACTATAATTATCTTTGGGTGAGATAGGAACAGTTTCCAAATTAAATTATGAATTATCTAATCATGATATATGCCTTGCACTTGAACGCATGCAAAGCATAGGTGCAAGCTGGACAGGCAGTCCATGGACTCTGAAGGATTGGAACTCACACATTTTTCACATGCAAGGTTTGAAAGAAATGAACTTCCGAAATTCTAGTTCAGCAGGTCCAAATTCTGAAAAATATTTAATCTAGGATTGTAGTGGAAACATATTGACTGAAGAGATCAGCTAATTATTATCACTGTCATTCTTATGTAAGAAGTGCCTACGGCTGCTATGTGAAAGGAATTAGAACATGAATTCTTGACAACTTTAACACATGCTACCTGAATACCCATCTGCTTAGCTTAAGAACTAAAAAGGGGTTCATTAATGTATTATTGAATAAATTAAACATGTTGCTCTATGTGTTGAAACGTGTAACAATATTTAGTACTGCTTTCTTTTTTTCCCTTTTTAAAAAACTCTATCTTAAAAAGCCGGCTGTATTTTTCGTATGAAAACCAAACAGCAAATTGGATCTGCATCTAACAAAAGAAATTCATGTTTTGAAGTTTCCAAGTGGTGGCTGACCACTCATACATATGGACTGACTAGAAATGTTGCTTAGAAACACCACGTTATCAAAGAGAACCCAACATCAGGTTGGAGTGCTTCCCAGACAGCCGGTTCGTGGCGATAATTTGCAATGGAAAATTCTAATATCTGTTCCAACAATTCTTTATTTTCTAGATCATCTTATTTTTCCCTCTTGAGAATATTTGTCATTAGACTTTACAATTTTCTTCCAAACTCTGATTTGGAAGATAGCACAGAGGTATGTGAACTATGTTTATGGATTGGTAAGTCCTTCAGCAAGTATCAAGAAAATGTTGTTCAGCTGAGTAAAATATATGGAAAATCCATACTGTAGGAACTGCAGTGTAAATTAATATTTCTGACATGAAGACTGACTTAGCTAGATTTAAATATATTATTTCCCCTGTATACATTAATAGTAACCACTTATTGTGGACTTTTGGTTCTAAACATAATAAAAGAATTTAAAAATTCTGTACAACTACAAAAATTATCTATCTAAACCTTGCAAACCTCTCCTGGGTAGAATAAGAGGATGATTTTATATTTTCAAACAGAAGTTATCCAAGTAGGGCAACTAAAGAACTGCATTTGTCATGTCCTGTGCAAACAGGAAGATTTAACAGGTTCCCCTCATATTCAAAAGCAATTTCATATTGCAGTAGCCTGTTGTCTGCTCCTCTGGTCCATTCCAGGCCCCACAGCATCTGTTACTCCAACCACCACAGCTGGAGTTCGAAGGAAATGGGTCACACTGAGACATACGGAGAAAGGTATCTCCAGGCAAGTTGGGTCCTAGACTGTTTCAGTTTTATACGTATTTACAGCTTGAATAAAAATGTTTTTGTGTATATGTGTATATTAAATCCCAAATCTTACAGATGACAATTTGACCCCTTCCCCTTACAAGAACAGCTTCTAATCCATATCTGAGCCCCTGTGTTGACTCAGGGGGAGGAGTGCCATCTACTGAAGCTCCCTTGTGAGTCTGCATTTCATCTGCCAGGGTTTCTTTCAAGATCCTCGGGAAGTGCCCAACCAGAATACAGCAACTTCTCTTTTTCTTAAGAAGAAACATTTTACTTAAGCATACACTGTAAATTTTTGGATTTCCCCAGAAGCCTTTCTGACTGCCAAACCCAAGTTTCTTTTATGTGTTTACCTACTTGCACTTTTTATTTATTTTTCTTATTCAGAGGGAAACATGCAAAGTAGCGCCACACTAGTATTAAAGCTTGTTCCCTGATGAAATCAGGTGTTGAGTCTCAGTGATATTTTTTCTTCTCTTCGATCTTAAAATAAGAGGGTTCTCTTCCTTGAAGTCACCACTGAATCATGTGCAGAAAGACCTCTCCTCTCTTCTAGGCCTTCATTTGCACTTCAAGTTTGTTCTGTAGAATGAAATAAAAGTTTAAGTTTTATAGGCAAACATGAATGTAGAGAATGGCAGAATTATGTACTTGGGGGTTTAACAGACTGTAGGTCCCATGTACAATACATTGTGTTTTCAAGGCCATAGAGGGCCGTGCATTTTCCCATTGCTACAAGACTTCTGTCAGTTTTAGTGTAATAAGTGCAAACTCAAACTTTCAGGTTCCTTACAATATAAATGTCTCCTGCCAGAGATATCCTGCATGTGAGAAGGTGAAAATGAGTTGTGAAAACAGAGCATAGAAAATATAGATGACAACAGAATATGAGTGAGAGAGGTGACACAAAAAAAAATTAGAAAAATGCAGATCCATATTTAAGATTTCTGTATACCCTACACTACTAAAATGAAGTTGGTACAGTCTATACCCCAAATTAAGGTATTTTAATATTTCCAAATGTAGCAAGGGGAGATGAGTTACCTGAAGGAGAAAATCAAAAAGCCATATGTCCACACAGGGCAGGAGCCCCCACATTTTCCATTCAGTTCACATTTTGTGTCCAACGTCTAAGTGCTGAGTCCCATGGCCACAGAGGAAAATGAAGTCTTTTAGATGTTTTATTGTTCCTATTGCCACACAGATCTTGTAGCCCACTGTGGGTACCACAGCATGAGCAGTCACTGCCCTGGGACCACCTCCTGTCCTTGTGGGGCTCAGCTGTAGGGTGAAGAGCAACACTGGTATCATACAGGCACCTCTGTCTGGCAGCCATGTTGAATCTGCTCCTGTAAATGCCACAAAAAGAGTTGGAAATTGCAGTACATATGATGATACTTCTTTTCTCAAAGAAAATAAAACAACTGGGGGATATCTGAGTCAAAAAGATTTCATACTATAGTACTATAAACTCACACTCCCAACTATGGTGCAGATCAGGTTGAAGCTGCAGGATCTCATGTAGTGCAGCAAAGTCAGTGTGGTGTGGGTCTGGGATTAGCAGGTGTGCCGATTAGTGTGGTGCTGATTCTGTTTTGCTTCTCCCAGATGAAGCATGGATCCCTTCATAGTGCTGTGCTGCACTGAAGGAGTTTTAAAAAAATTAAGTTAAACCAAACAAAAACAAACCCCAGACATTTAAAATAATGCATGAATGCAGAGGGGATGATTGGGATCTATGTAAATGAAGATGCCAAACAAAGATAAAGAGGCAAAAAGTCAAACTGATGACAGCCTTGCTCACAAGAAGTAGTGTATGTGGCTCAGTCCTGAGCACAGGAATGCAGCAACTGTGGATGCAGGAGCTACAGCCTTGCACTTCCCATGGCTCTGGCCCCATCCACTGGCATTAAATAGCTGCCTCCTGCTGCTGCTGCAGATTGAAGTGTCTCTGATGAGGGTTAGGACTGCTGTCAAGAAGAAGTAGGGCTTAGGCATTTCCATTTATAAAAAGGTTAATCCTCATTATTTTTTATGCTTTTTAGCACACTGTGGCATGCAGAAACTTTGGAGAAACAAAGAAGACCATTGTACAATGATCATCCATCATCATCTTATTTTTAGAAAGCCTGATTTCCTCTAAGGTCACTCTACTCTTATATACACATAACCACGGAAAGAAATGTATATATGCGTATGTAGGATATGCAGACACACACAGATATGTTTACATATGTGCATTTTTTACTTTAGTTTGGTTAATTGAGGTTTTCCACTGTCTTCAGCAAGGGAGGTTAAGGACTTAGAACTATCTAATCTTTATGTTCACTGATGTTAACTTTCCTTTTAAAAGTGAAATTCTGTATATTCTATATATGCCCGAGTTTTGGCACATCTGAAGTATGAATGTCCATGAGGCCACCTTCAAATTTAGACATGTATTGTGTAAAATATCCTTGTATGTACAAAAAAAGTGCTCAAGGAAGAGCTAAGATATTTCAATACTTGAGATGTGAAATATTAAAAAATGTGTGTTTTTTATTATGGTAGTGAAATAAATAGGGCAGGACAGCAGGTCTTTCTTGAATGCCTTTATTAAAAGGTCAGCTTGGGTGGGGGCCCGAGGGGTTGCGCACACTGCCGCTGCTTCCAGGAACGACACGGAGGAGGAGGAGTGTAGCTTTGTCACGTCGAGTGGCAGACCTGGGGCTTCCGTCCTCGCAAGAGTCCGTAGGAAGACCTCTTGTTGTCTCGAAGTCTAGGATCTTAGTCTGAGATTAGTTTTCTAGGTTAGGGTGACCTACAAATTTTGAAAAGGGGTTTGGGGGACAGTCCCAAATCTAGAGACATTGTTTTTATTCTTCAATTGGGTGTTGTCTTGTTGTTCTAGGGCTTCTTTTCCTCAAATGGTGTCTTGACGTTCCTCATTTGCATATAAGTCCGGATGCCGTTTTCCGTCTTAAAGTCACCGGCGCCATTTTGGGGAGCAGCGGAGGTGGTTTTCCCAACGGAAAAGGGATACAAGGGAGTGATAATAAAGGAGTGAGTGGCAAATACAATGGGGTAACAATTACAACCATAGGGTAATGAACAATTATAAATAAATAACACGAAAATGGTTAACAAATATTCATGGTATAACAATCATAACAGTGGACAAGTATTATCAACCAACTATTTTTGACTCTTTTTTCTCACAGGTGGGAAGTTTGTTCTTGGCAATTTTTGCCAACCTGGGAACTTTGTGCTATGTATAATCCTACCTTTTTTTCTACATTCATGGAATATATGTCATTGCAAATGCTTTTCTCTCAGAATCAGGCCAAATTTCTCTTAAACCGTATATATTTTTCTTTTCAATGGAATTGGAATATTTTTCCTACAAGAGACTAATTTAAACAATAATGATACTTTTTCAACTAAGTGATTTAAAAATATCATCTTCATTTTAAAAGATTAAGCATTGGTGAATCTCTTTATAATTCAGAAACCTTCTTTTCAATACTTTCAATTCTGTTTCAAAATTTTCTGTTTCTCCCTTGAGATTGCTCATCAATCACTGAAAGAACACATTATTCTAAGAGTAATTAATTTCAAAACAATATGTGAGCAATTTAAGATGTAGAATAGTTTATATAGATTAGCATCAGTATTTAAGTATTTGAAGTGCTTCTCTGAGAATTTTAATTTTATAACACCAGTGCTGGGATAGCAGGTGGCTCTTGCAGGGAATCACTAGGTGGGGGTATTGTACATGTCTACCAAGTTATTTTTCTGTGTTTGAGCAAATGTTCAGTCTTGGGAAGAAATGCAAAACACACTATACGTCATTAGAGGGAATGACAGGGGTGCAAGAGCCATTTGCTTTATGCTGCTCCAATATCCTAAAGTTTTGGGGCAAAGTTGCTTTCAGCCAGCCATGCTTTGCTGTCATACAAAGAATTCTGAACGTAGAGATGTACAGTACCTCTATTCAATTCAGCCACTACTCACCCATGTTTGTGCATGTATGGAAGTAAATATGTAAACTCTAATATTCCCAAACTGTCCCAGATTTTTTACTTCTTCTTCACTAGGAAGCTGGCATATAAAGCCCTGAGACACTATAGCTCAGAAAATGGAAACATCAGTATCTCAGCGAGACTCCGATGGCCTTTCTTAAATTGAATGCCGTATTGTAAACGTACTCACTCCAAGTGAACATGGACAATACACATTAAAAAGGCATATATGCCTTTGCTCTAAATGGATATCAAATTCAGCACATAGGACATGGCAGGCATGTCCAGCTGCCTTTCTTTTTCCCAGAAGTGGTGCTGGGGAGAGAACTGGAGCCCTGGTTCCAGTTCAGGCACTGGCTTGTGCAGTTGCAAGAACCACAGGTAGAAGAAGATTGCAAAAATGGCTCAGGGCTGAAGGGTTGGAACTGATTGAGAGTAGTGGTGCTTAGGAATAGGGTGAGTGGAGGACTTGGCAGTGTTAGGTTTATGGTTGGACTTGATGAAATTAAAGTTTTTTTCCAACATAAATGATTCTATGTTTCTATGAAAATTTGATCCTAGTTCAGTCTTCCTGAAACTGCATATTTGGTTGCTCTGCAATGCCCTTGTGAAATGTATATAACATTTACATAAAAATGGATTATTTACTGTAATGCTTGGTTACCTGTTTGGCCCAAATGAACAAATTTTGTATTGTGGACTTGTCAAAGACCATGCTGGACAAGTTTAGCTCCATATGACAGTGTTATTGATTGTAATCCTATGTGGGATATGGAAGAATTTTAACTTTGTGAGTACAAGGTCTGAAAAGCAAGAAAATACCATTTTAAAGGTATTTACATAATTTTAATTCACTTGTTTTCCATATATTAATTAAGACAGTTGACTAGAAACCAATTACCTATCTCTTATAAAGCTGCGTATTTTCAAAGAGAAGTTTTGGATCTGGTGTTCAAAGATGCTCCAATTTCAGAATATTGTAGAAAATATGTTTGCTGTTGAAATATGATTCTTTATCAGGAAGATGTTTTTCCAAATTGATATGTTTTAATGATATGATGGAAAAGCTTGAGAAGTGGGCCCACGGGAACATTATGAAGTTTAGCAAGTCCAAGTGCAGGGTGCAGCACCTGGTTTGGGGCAATCCTAGACATGGGTCCAGACTGGGAGGAGTTGCCCAGAGATGTTGTGGCTGCCCTGTCCCTGCAAGTGTTCAGGGCCAGGCTGGATAGGGCCTTGAGCAAGTTGGTCTAGTGAAAGGTGTGCCTGCCCATGGAAGCGGGGCTGGAATTAAAGATTTTTCCAACCCAAGCCTTTCTCTGGTTCTATGTTTCTATGAGCCTGTTTAATTACAGAGTATTTTTGTCTTCTATTTTAAAAATATTGCTATTTATTTAAACAAGTACTTAACTTTAAAAAATTTTATTTTTCTTCGGTATCACTTTTATTTAACGTATCAGATAGGTTATGCACTTGCTTGGAGCATGTTTGTTAAAGACCATTCTCCAAATAACCTAATCCTCTAAGTGGGCATGGACAAAGAGCCAAGGAGTTGCAGCAAAGATGAACAGCTTTCTGGCTCAAGATGTGTGAGGTCGTGCAATTTTACTCTGTGGTTACAGTTCTCCACAGAGTTCTTTTGTGATTAAGCAAGCATTGTTCAAACCTACAGTTCTACTCTTGTCCATTCTTATATAGACCATTCTTGGCCTTTCTTATATATAGGGAACTTAACACCAGATGCTGTCACAGGTTTCCAGGAATGCTGACTGCTTACAGACACAACTAACTGTTGCTGCTTTTGAATACATGAAGATCTCTAAAACATTTATTATTCTGAGACATTGGGTTCAATATGTCTTAAACTAGATTCTTCAGCTGACAAACTCTTCTAAATAGAGAATTTTAGTAACTCATTAATTCCTAAGTTGTATGTTGTTTTTATTATTATTATTAATTTTTTTTAATACCCTAGTGGTCTCAGGCAGATATATTCACTCGTGTTTGAGAATAATTCAGTTACTCTGGTGACAGGCTGGCCACAGTGCTCAGAAGGAAGTTAAGAATCCTATACCCAGCACTTGACTTCATGCCATCACATATTGAGTGAAGAAGGCAAGGAGACTAAGAACAAAGAGTCAAGGTCCCGTACAAAAATATAAGGTGGTGCAGTTATAAAATCTTGTACTGCCTCGTGATGCATATTCCCAAAGGGAGGATGAATTAAGTTTTCATGAGCAGTGCTAATTCTGCCATTTGTTATTTCTTGAGTTGTAGGTTGTGTCTTTTATATATATTTGAATATATACATTAAGGAAATTTAATTCTGAGACTACATTACAGTGTATGTGTGTGTTCAGCCAGATGTGTGTTGATCTATATTACATAATGCAATGTAGACTCAGAATTACATGGAAAAGCTAAACAAAAAACATCCCAAGAACAGTACTGGTTTAATTCTTTTATCTAAAATCTAATTTCTGAACAAATTTTTTTCTGATCAAAGAATGTTTCTAAGAGAAAAAAGTGTCAGTCTCTGTATAAAAAAAAAAATGTTCTGCTAATGAAGGAAAAGCCCATCCCCCTTTCTTTGGACTGAGGTGGAAAAAATCTCAGCTGTTAGAGATCCTGAGATTTCCAACTTATTGAAGCAAAGGAAAAAAGTTTCAGACATGACTCCCCTCCCAACACACCTTATTAATTTTTTTCCAGATGCTTGTAATGGAGAGGAAAAATGAAGAGAAGAAAGATGTAGTTATCTAGCTCAGAGAAATGTGGCTAGCTGGTTCCAGATTTTCCTCATTTCTGCTCTTTCACTCTGATAACCCTTGCAGATTGATTTGTATTTCAAACCTGTAGATCTGTCATAATGATATGTACATTGTGCAGCTGACTGAATTTTTTTGTGTGAGATGCCTTGTTTGTCCTGCATAAAGTGAACTCTGTTCAAACAAATGTGTGTCTTAAAGTTTTCAAGCCACACTATGAGTGGTAATGATTTGGACAGAGACCAGCAACTTGAATGAATGCTTAAAATTTCTTGCCTGTCATTGCTATTGTTATTCAAGACCACATTTCCAGAGGCTGGAATTTATTAGTCAAAATATTAAGGACTACATTGTGTTATCAGGAATAACTTTAATCTGTTATTGAGGCAGGCTTAGGAGGCACTGCTATTTAGAGAGACAGTTGTGAGGTGTTGCGTCTGTGCTCCTTCTAGTAGCAGTAATTGATTGCTGGCCTTTATATGAATGGGTAACTGTACACATATGCTTAGCTATTCTGGCATGCAAGTGAAAAATGGATCCACTGCTTGTCTGTATGCTCCACAAAGGGAATATGGAGCGTAGTCATGTTACAAAACACTCTGCATCTGGAGTTAAGGCAATAGTTGCTCACAAAGGGGTGCAAGTCACACAATAGGCTACTTTCAGTAATTACTCTTGAGTTATTTAGGCCCCAAGTGCATATAAAATGAATTAAAAGAAATAAATTTGGGTTGAAGGTATTATATGCCTCTCCTCTTAATTTCTGTGGAAACCTTTAAAAAATCTCAGCACCCTGCTGTTTTGGAGAAACAAACCTACCAGCACTGAGCTAATATAGATGAACCAGAAAGAGAGATTGGCTGGTTTCAGTTCAGTCACAGGCTGAAAGCTCTACAAAAAAGTGGATGAAAATAGACCCCAAAAGAACATAACTGAGAAGCATGGAAGATTCCAAAATGCTTTTTTGTTCTGGCTTTAATAGGTAGGACTATTCTCTATTTTTTTAAGGAAATATTGATTTTTATTTTCTCTAAAAGTATGAAATCCGAAGATCTATGTCTAGAACTTTTTGTCTACTGCTTTGCTTCTTACATCACATAATCTGTTTTGAACCTATGCTTTTCATTAGATTATGAACCTTTTAAAACAAGGATCTTGATTTTTATTCATTAGTAAAATGTCCAGTGCCCTGTCAATAATACACATTTAGAAAAAGATTCTGTAAGCAGTGTTTGCTTACTGGAGTAAGTGTCGCACTGATCTAACAACATTCTTCTGGATGAGTGATTATAAAAATACAGCTAGAGTTTCATCCTATGGTTCTCTTTATGTCTGAAATATATCTGACACCGTTGCTGCAAAAGCAACACATGAAAGTGCAGCCTGACTGGTGAAAGTGAACAGGCACAATCCCAGCAGCGTGGCTTTGCTCTCTCTCTCTCTCTCTGTGTGTGTGTGCACCTCAGTGTGCAAACCCGCTCCCTATGATACTTTGGACATCACACTTGAGATTTACTGAATCAAAACAGATTCCTCAGGGGCTGGAAATCAAGTTAGTTTATTTTTTCCTTCTCATAATTTACTGCCAGTGGTGAAGATGCAGATGTATACATGCCAGAAGGTATAGCTCTTTTGTAGGATCCCACAAAAATGGTCTCAGGGATGGTTAGAGTAGGGAGGCCCTGTTATTCCCCATAGATCAGGTTTTTACACAGAAACAAACTTTGTCTTGTCCCATGTGTATTTCTGGGTATGTCTCTGTGCTTCTTCTGTGTAGCCTGTTCCTGTCAGAAACCCATGTTTACTTCTGAGATGTGTATTTTCATTATAAAAGCTATTTTTTTCACAAAACTATATTAAGTGACCAGAAATGGAGGAAAACTATAACTTTTGATGGATGCCTTTTCAGGTGAATACCACATGTTATCATTTTCTCCTTTGCCTTTTCTCTGCATTTCCTCTGTATTTTTCTATTCATGAATTATATTTGTTCTCTACTGTCAAACATAAGATTACACAGATTTTCTAGGGGTGAATTTTAGCTTTACTCAACTGTGCAGTGAGCATTGTATTTTTATATGTGCAATATGAAATTGCATTACGATAAAAATTCTATGGCATTTTTTCTCACTAGGGCCATAATTTGGTATGAATATGAACTTTTTTGAATGCTGATATGTATGGTGGAATGAGAACTCAAACTGTCTGTTTCATGCTGCTATTTGCTGTGGTCCTGATGTCAGAAATGCCAGCTCGCTCTCTGGCCAGTTGCAGTGGGAGGACAGGGTCCTCTTCTCTCACATTTTTCATTTCTCTTGCAGAGATTCTTACCTAAAGGAAAATTCTCTACTTAGGCTGCTATGTGGTTAGCCAATTTGTGAAGAGGAGTAAGAAAACTCCTTTTGTTTCTTCCAGGCCTGTTAAAGATTTTTCTGAGGAATGCTGGAAACAATTGTGTTACTCTGGACTTTTGTAAATGTTACCTAAAAGTACTCCTGTGAAGCACTCCACTCTCTTCCTCTTTCTATGTAAGTGGTATGTTGTGGTATGTAAGTGATTATATTTTTGGATAGCAGTTATGTGCCCACATTTAGTTCTCCAAAAAGACCATCCAATATAAAGTTTATAAAAATTATGACCATATTTTATCCACTCAGGTGTACCTTGCAGGGCAATCATTAGATATACAGCCCATGTAAATCAAATAATCTTTACCCTTTGCTGGTTTTGGAGAGGGTCAGCATGGGCCTTTCTGATGTGTATTCCCTTGCAGCCCTGGAGATCAGTGTTCAGAGACACCTGTGTGAGTCTGCGTGGAGTTGGATGAGGTCCAGGTCTGGAAAGGCTTACATATTTAGCTTTAATACTACCTTTTCTACAGCTGATAGCAGAAGTGATTTAGATAAATAGAAGGCTCTGACACCTGTGAAGCTGGGGAGCCCTGTGAGGCACTGAAATAGCAGGTTTTCTAAGTGAAGCTCCAGAACTGAGAAGTGGGAAATGCTGTTTTCCATGATGTAATGCATAACAACTGCAAGTCATTATCCATTTACAATGTTTCTCTGTACAGTATTGTGATTTCACAGTATATGCTAGAAAGCTAGGGTTAGGAAAATAATAACATTGAACTAACTTTGATTTGTTCAGGACAAATCTAAAGGTAAATCTTAAGATTATAAAAAAAGATTTTCAAAGCTTATAGTTAATAATTTTATTTGAATTAGAATCTCCTATGATTTTGTGCAGAGGTGTTTATATACATTAAATATGATTGATGGCTGATGTTCAACAGAGTATAAGAGGATGGACTAGTTTCTGTGAGCTCTTTTAAATAGAAATATGAAATTTAGCACTAGAGAATAGATTTCCACACTGTGGGCATCGTGCTTTTGATTCCTGCTTATTCTGGCAGAGCACTTCATGCTGTTGGTAAGACCTTTGCCTTAAAACTTCCATGGCAAGTCTCTCACTGGTTTCTCAAACAGAAAAATGGCAGATTCCAGGTCTGGCCTGTGACTAAGGATGTCTTTGTTTCCCAGAACAAACTGACCAAAAAATCCCTTATGAATGATTATACACGAAGCCTCTATTTCCTAGTGAATTAACCAGTTTCAGCATACAAACCCAGTTACCAGAACTCAGTTATCCATGCTGTCAAATTGTTAGGCTGATCACAGGCATGGATTTTGCTTGAGCAAACTGGCATTCTCCCAGATAATTTCCAGATAGGAATGCAGAGTTGACTTTATGCAGAACATATTTTAGATGCAACCACCTTGATTTGGAGGGTAAGAGAGCCAAATATGGACACAGACCATTCCAAGTTTGTCATCCTCAGTGCTTAAAGGTCCCAGGCATGTTTGATTTTGCAGAGATGTCAGCTGAGCTAACAAGAAGAACTTGTCTCCCATGTTGAAGCTAAACTTGGATGTCTTAATGCAGCTTGATATGCCTGAGAGATCACATCTCCTGATATGCAATTTATGCTATGGCTTTAACTTCAAAGAAAAGCATGACTAACAGCTTCACTGCACATAGATTGGGAACTAGAGGTGTTGAAAGTAACATCAACCCTACATGTTAAATCTACCTTACTTAGTATCCCAAATTGTGAGGCTATATAGTGGTGTTTACACTACACTAAAGTCAGAAGTCTTTTTTTCTGGGGGNCACCTGGTATCATCTCAGATATGTCTATATTCATGTTTTAACTATTCCTCATGTTTCTTATCAAAAGACTGTTTCTGCACTGTTTCTGGTCAAGGAGTTTCTGGCATACACTGGTTCAATAGGAAGGTGTTGCTTACTTTCTAGAGTGCAATTGCAAGAGACTTCTATGCCTC
>WEIT01013786.1:74780-100015 GCA_013389985.1 Dryoscopus gambensis | reverse complement strand
GTGGCTTGCTGCATATTTTTATCTCTTAGATTTGTGGTGTGGGTGAGGCTTTGTCCTAGATTATTGGTGATACTCTGTTAGGAAAAGTGACTGAAAGACTACAAAAAAAAGCAAAATCAGAAAATACAAAGAGTCAAGGTCAAGCAGCTCGTGGACAGTGTTTGAACCTGGGCCAGTGTTTTCTTGTTGCTGCATTCTCGTACTCTGAAGCCTAACCCTGAGCACCCAAAACCTTTCCAGTAGTCCCATGGCTCTTCCCAACTCTTTCCTGGTGTTAGTGGCCCAGGTGGAGAGGATCCTGGGCTCTGCTGAGAAGCACACGCAAGGCAGATTGGAAGAGGAATATATTTAACATCTTAATATTCCCAAATATTTATGGATTAAAAGGAGTAAGGGGACTAGCTCTTGCACTGTTCCTCAATTCTGCCTAATTACATGTTCTCTGCTTCTAACTCCATTTTAACATTTTACTTTGATGTCTGATCCTAGCTGTAAATTAATTCAGCATTAATCCAATATGTAAAAACACTGAAAGACAAGTGCGGAAGGAACTTTAAGTTAATTAAATGACCTTTAGGTGTGATGTTGATGACACTTGGTACTTTTGTTTGTCACAGTCTTAAGCCAAGATGTAACTCTCATAATACAGCTTTAGTCTCAAGACAGCTGAGAATCTCAAGCCTGAAATACAACAAAGAGCCTTTTGGACATCAATCCTCAAAATCTCATTGCAGACCACTTACCATATATGTGTTGCCAGAGCCTTTGAATAAGCAGTCTAACATTCTGAAAATCAGAGTTAAATTAACATGAATAGAAGACACTATTTGTGAAAAAGATTTAAAACAAACACTGGGAAAAACACCCCACTGTGCCCCCGATGTACATTATCAGAAATGTACTTGTCAGTGAACGCTGGTCCAACACCCAAGATTTGCCAATGAATGGCGAGTTTAAAACAGAGACCCATGTTGTGATCAGTCACAGATTTCCTTTTTTAACATCTTCATGCTTTATGGAAATATAAGCCCTTATCTGGATCTCAAAGCATAGGAGGACAGGAAGTTTTAACTGCTGCACGGACTCTTGCTGGAAACAGTCCTCAGGATACTATTGGTATTTTTTTGCATTAAAATGACTTCAGAAAAACAGAACAGTCTACGGTTTTTGTTTTCCCCCTCAGAGTCTATCTAGAAAATCTAAATTAAAAAATCAATACATACACCTGTTTTGCAAACAATGGTTTTCTACAAGGCGGGTGGTGTACTCTACAGGTAACAAAATTTGGGGATTTCCAGTAGAGTAGATGTATTTGTCAGCCTATATTTACACATGAAACCTAGGAGCTTGAAAAAACTAAACACATACCAAGGTTCACATACGTGCAAGATCTCAAATTCATCTGTTTTATGCTGAATTAACCAGAACACCAATTTCTCATGGACCGAACCCTCATTCTAATATGAAGGTTAGCCTCCATAGCACTGAGACAACTCCTAAGCTTCAGGGTGGATAAGTGAGAATCAGGATGGGTGAAATGCCATTCCTGTTTCAGTAAACTTTTAAAAAACCTTCTAAGTCCTCAAGGGGAGAAAAAGCAAGTTGAAATCCTCCTGGGGGAAAAAAAAACCCAATCCAAAAAGCCCATAAGATGCATGTCAAGAAGATGTGCAGGAGATGAGAGGAAAGTTGTGTTCCCTGCGTTCCTTACTCTCATTTCTGTCCAACAAAACTAGTGAGTCCTCCACTGGGCCCCATGTGACAAGCATCTTTCGTCCTCCCTCGGCAGGGGAGTCCCTCACTGTTGGCTGCCGCCATGGGTGATGCATGCTGTGAGCAAGCATTCTCTGCATCCCCGTAACAAAGCACATTCCCGGCTGGATTACTCATACTCCACTGGCTTCTGTTTTTCTTCATGTGCACTCATTTGCAAGCCATTAAACAAGAGACACAAAGCTGTCTGTAAAATTGGGTCACGTGTGTGTTGCCCTGTCAAGCCATTGGGTTTGCCAAAACCAGGATTTTCCTGCCATCACAATGGATTTTTTAAAGCTCCATCCATGACAAAATTAACAACAACAACAACAAAAATGGGAGGAAAGGGAGGAAAGGGAAAAAAAATTTAACCCATCCCCCATTCCAAAAACCTGTGGTGTCAAGAAATAAAGATGAAGTTGGTATCCTGTGACACTTTTTTGGTGTACAGAAGTACTGTTCTTCACCATGACATTTAATTTCCAACACAAGCTGATGCTTCTTACTATGTTTAATTCTTTTCTAGCCAAGATGCATGAGGAAAGACAATTGTATTTTTTACAGAATATTGGTTTTGTGCAGCAAAAACATCCTCTGGGCTGAACATGAACTGAGCCCTGGGATCAGAGAGTAGGTAAACATTTACCCAGATCATGTCAAATTCTCCACTGCCGACATTCACCCAGAAGTTCGGACTCCAGACATACAGCATCTCTTCCTTTCCATGAACTGCACATCCTTCCTGAGCTCAAGGATCTATCTGGCTTTTGGGAAAAACATGTCAGGTTCAGTGGGGTAAGAAGGGTTCTGGAATGATAAATTCCCTGAGGCAGGACAATCTTAAAGTGAAGCCAGGGAACGAAAGCTTCCAAAACTGACGTTGTTGGGATATTTTTGTTAAAAAGCAAAAGTTTTTTGCCCCTGATAAGAAGAGATTTATCCTGATAAGCAGGTAAATTCAGGCAATTTGGCTGTGACCACTGCTGACAAAGTAGGAAAGTGCCTCATACAGGGCAGAAGGGGAAAATGAGACAAGTCAGAGGTTGTTCTGAGCAACACCTGGGAGATTTTACTTTGGTGTGGAGGAACGCCCTCAAAAGGAGAGCAGCATTGTCATCCTTGTGTACAGATCTAGATTTCATGAGAATTTTTGGGGAAATCGTGTGTTAACCCAATAGAAAAGCTTAAAAAATATGAAACTTTTGCTTTCCCCTTAGGGATGCTGTTCATCCTGCACCAAGAGACTGTGAGACTAGAAGTATGGTGGGAGCACTGGGTCTGCACAGCAGGACCGGTGCTGTTTTTCTCACCCAGTGTAAGGTGAGAGCAGTCAGTAAAAGTCTCAGCCTGCTTTGCTGTGAATGGTTACGTACTGTCTCGGTGCTGACTGTGAACACCACCACAAAATTACTTTTAAGAGCAGCAGTACAGAACCTTAGCATTGTCAGATGTGTGCCTGTTGAATTGCACCAAAGCCTCTCCTCTTTTCTGCCCATCTGTTGTCTCTTCTGCAGCACACATGGAACAGGAATACCAGACAGAAACCAGTGAGGTCATGAGTGATTTATCCTTTTTTTCTGCGGTGCTGCACTCTGGCTGCTGGGACCAGCGATGAAGCACACTGACAAGGTCTCCATCATGAGCATGTTCTGGAGAGACAGAAATGGCTATTTCACACAAACCTGGGCCAGATCACAGCAACAGGCAGAATTCATCTGAAAACTGAGGAGATGTTCTGATAATTTTGATGACAGATGCAGCTGTAGAAAAAATTGTTTGGGTCCAAAGTGTGCATGTGAAAACCTACATTGGCATTACCCAATAAAGAGACAAAACAGAACTATCAATTTAGTTTTGCTCCTCCCAGAGGACCATGGGCCAGTGTTCCTCCTAGCGAGGTGAAGCTGCTATTGAGTAGGCATTTCAGCCTGAGCAATGAAGTAATAGTCTGCTTTGAGTGCCATTTTAATTAGCATTAATATTTTTGGCCTTCACTCTACCTGTGAGATATATTTGTTCTTTTATAAGGTAAGGACATGAGCTCCAGCTGAGAGATCTAGTAGTAGGACACTTAGTTCTGGGTTTTGGGCATAATAAGTTAGTTTCAGCTACTGCAGCTCTGCCTCTGTTGCTTGTGGTAAAGTTACACTGGAATAAACTTGAGTCAGTGTTCTTAGCAGTATCTCTAATATTCCTGCATTATTTGATGGGTGCGCCTGAAGGCATAATACAAGATATTTTGTTTTCTCACTGATTATTATTTCATAGCTTTCCTTTTCTAGGCAGAAGTCTAGGTGGAAAAGCCTGGGAGGGCTGAGCCTACCCCCACTTCTAACTCTCCCTGGATTGAGAGCAACCCTGAGGAGAAGGAGTTGGGGCTATCGCTGGGTGAAAAATTCAACATGATTTGGCCATGTGCATTCACAGCCCAGAATGCCAGCCGTGTGCTGGGCTGCATCCAAAGCTGCATGGCCAGCAGGGGAGGGAGGGGATTCTGCCCCTCTGCTCTGCTCTGGTGAGACCCCACCTGGGACACTGCATCCAGCTCTGGGGTCCCAGCACAGAAAGGACATGGACCTGTTGGAGTGAGTGCAGAGGAGGGCCATAAAGATGGTGGCTGGAGCACCTCTCCTATGAAGACAGCTGAGAGCATGAGGGTTGCTCAGCCTAGAGATGAGAAGGCTTCAGGGAGACCATATTGCACCTTCCAGTATATAAATGGAGCCTACAAGAGAGNGGAGTGAGTGCAGAGGAGGGCCATAAAGATGGTGGCTGGAGCACCTCTCCTATGAAGACAGCTGAGAGCATGAGGGTTGCTCAGCCTAGAGATGAGAAGGCTTCAGGGAGACCATATTGCACCTTCCAGTATATAAATGGAGCCTACAAGAGAGCTGGTGAGGGACTTTTGACAAGGGCATGTAGTGGTAGGATAAGGGGTAATGGCTTTAAACTAGAAGAGGGTGGGTTTAGATTAGACATCAGCAAGAAATTCTTTACTGTGAGGGGCTTGAAGCACTGGCACAGGTTGCTCAGAGAATTTGTGGATCGCCTCAAGTGTTCAAGAACAGGTTGGATGGGGCTTTGAGCAACCTGACCCAGTGTAAGGTGTCCTTGTACATGTTGAGGCAAGTTGGAACTAGATGATTTTTAATGCCCCTTCTAACCCAAACCCTTCTATAATTCTATGATTTTGGACGGACAAGCAAGCAGCTGGGCAATGCCACAGCACACCTGCAATATCCCTGCTATAGTCCTGATTTGTCAGACTGCTCCTCTGGCTCTGCCACAGATGTGTGCAGCCATGGGAGGATCACACACTCCTTGCTGTTGCTACTTAATTCCTATTTTGCAAAATTGAGCTTTGGATAGCCTTGGTATTCTTTACTGACTCCTCTGGTCGCATGGACCATCCCACAGCCTGTTTCAAGAGAACATTTTCATTATTTCCAGTATCTATGACAAGGTTCATTTTCCTGTGCCATCAAATAATAGGCAATAACTTGTTTTCTGACAGTGGAGGAGCCTGGATGAAGTCTTTATTTATTTCTTAGAAATCTGATAACAGAATTAGCTTCTAAGCATGGAAATACATATGACCTTAAACATCACTGTAGAATATCTCACAGATATTAAGCACAGCTGCTGACTCCAGTGTGTAAGTATTCAAAGGATTCCATATGGGGCATAACCTTTCTTGGGAGTGGTTGTGCAGACTGCCTTTTAGTTCCTGTGTCATGGTATTGAAAGTCTAGATATGTAACTAAAATACAGCAATAGATTTTTGGTGAAAGAAACCTTATATGAGACTAAAACCAGTCTTATGAACATAGATAAAATAACAAGGCAGAAGACCTGTGTCTCAGTGTCTTACTGTACTATATATATCTTTTCTTTGTTGTTGCTCAGAACAAAAGCCTGACTACGTGCATGTACACACATATGTACACACATGGACACACAAATGTTTAATGCTATTTTATCGTGAGATAATAGCAAACATGCTAGTGCTGCTCACGGGAAGATGGTCAAACCTGCTGCCAGGAAGAAGAAATGCTTTACATGTAGAAAGTGTAAGATGTACTTAACTTAAATCTTGAATGTCCAGGTATATCTGAAATATTTCCAGGCAGATTTTACAGTCACTTTGAAAAGTAGTGAAAGTTCTGCTAATAGGAACAGGAACAGAATTAGACAGTGATATCTTACTATTTTGAGATTTACAGTGTACAGGATCTGAAAGAAAATAACTCTTCGTTACTGTTGTGAATCTGGACAACATGCAGGCAAAAAGGGCTGGAAACTACCTCTTGTGCCATCCTCTTGTGTTCGAACACTGGTCAGAGACACTCACTCCAGAAAAAATTCAGCCATTTTAAGGTAATATTGGAGGAAATGGTTTTGTCTGAAGTTTGTCCTTCGGTCCCCAGAGGATTATTCTGAGAATGGTTATCAGCTTTAGGGTCTCCCAAAACTGGGAGAAGTCTAGATGGAAAAGAGAAAGAGAAAGGTTGATCCCTTGCTTGGATCTGATTGCATTTGTTTGACACTGCATAAATTCTTGGGCAGCTGATAAAATGCCGCAGCTCAAAATAGAAATCTGGCAGTCCAATGAGATGGTCTGTTCCCCTTAAGCTGTGTTACAGGGCAGTTCGTGGTAACCATTGAGGAACCCACTGAAAGCAACTCCTTGAAGTGTGTACCTCTCCTAGAGCCAGTGTACATTTATGAGTCTGGGCCATATTTAGGTCACAATTCTCTTAGTAGGATGGTTACAAAACAGAAAAAAAACCTGTCTTTGGAGAGATTCAGCATGACTTTCCAAGCCAGATTTTCTGAAACTGCAGAGTGATGATGATGATGATGCATAAAATATGCCTGTCCATTACCAAGCTCATATGTGACCCGTGATCTTCCTGCTCAAGTCCCTCATAAGGGAGAACTGGATGTGGGTGTGTTTGCAGAGTTGAAATGCCTGAGCCCAACCGATCCATGCTCTGGGAAGACTGTCAGGAGCCTCCCAAGGTATCTGGATCTTCCAGAGGGAAAATATCAAAGTTTTGTAAAGGATTTCTCAGCTGTTCTTTAGCTGATTTATGTCCTTTTAGCTTATTTACCATCTGCAAAGACAGAAATCTTCATTTTTTCCTAATTTTCTTATCTTACAAATTCTCCTGTTATTTTTTTCTCCTATGTCACTTGGCAGTTTTTATGCCTGCAGGTAATTAAAGTTTGTATATATACTTCTGTTCTGAACATGTGAAAGAATACAGAAGAAAGGAACATGTAGATGTAAAATACCATTACATTATTTTTCAAATAATCTTTAATGGAATTTTTTAACTCATTCAGTTTTGAAAAAGTATTCCCTTTTTCTCTTCTGAGCCACCCTCTTCAGTTACAAATGCAAGCTAGCCATTCATAATGCAACTTATGTCTGAAGGATCTTCATTTTCACATGTATGACAAAAGAAAATTAACATTCTTCCTTCTGGCTGTTCAGTACATTCCCACATAAATTAAACACGTGTGGCATGTCCCACCAATCAGCTGTCTTTCACATAATTGTGTGTGTCTTTGGAGCCACTGCTGCTAAGTATGTGTCACCTCAGTGTGACTTTACTGACAGTTAACAGCGCAAGGCTTACTGGGAGGGATGGCACCTCGTATTAGACAAACACACCCACTACTGACCAAAAACAGATCAGGTGACAGGCACACAAGCTTTTTCTATATGTCTGAAACCAAAACAACTGATTAGAAGCTAAATAGGTGTAGATATTAATGTTCCATTTCCATAATTAAAGACATTTTGTGTTTGTGGCACAGGGTAATGTCAACGAGGTTGCAGGACTCTTAATGCCTGAGAGGGGACACAGAAAGAGAAGGGATTCATTTTTTCCCTCTAGGCAGTAATTTCTGAAGTGGGGAAGATTGTATTTTGTTGATTATTTTTAATACAGATTTAAGAAGAATATAATAGTGTAGCATATATTCTCCGTGAGTCAGTCCAGTGGCTTCTGTGCTCTGAAACGCATTGGTTTTAGAAGGGAAGCTGAAACAACACGAGTCGATCAGATAATGTCTCCGGATAGATCCTGTACATAGGAAACGGGTCATTAGTCATCATTATACAGTGATCTTTGCAGGACACTCCTTTCCCTTCTTCATCAAGGCTGCAGGTTTCGTATGGCACATTCACTTCTGCACCATCCTGGGGTCGGCATTCTTGCCGGGTAATTGGAACCAGCTGTTTGCCTCCAAAAAAGACAGAAGGAAGAGGTCATGAAAGTTGAATTTTTGTAGCCAGAGACATCCCTTAAGAGATAGGAATGGCTTTGACAGTGATATTTAACTTCTATTTGTCATTAAAAGTACTGCATTATTTTCTTTTCCTGGATAGCTACAAGGTCTAATGGCCCTATTTCTGTGAAGAGTGAGTGCATTTAAACTCTTCTTGGCAAAGACAATGACTTTTTTTCTCTTCATAAAAGAAAACCAGTGTAACTGCACTGTCAGTACAGTTAAGTGATTTTATATGCAAGCATTTTCAGGAGAGGTTGAAGAAGGTGTTAGTCATGAAATAAGACACTTCAAACTAAACAGATTCAGCTGGGGGACAAATCCCTCGAATTACTTGAAGCTCAGCTCACAGTACTTGGCAGTAATGTGCATTTGCTTCCTCACTTTCTGAAAGACAAACAAAAGCCACAATAAAGTTAGAAAATATTACCTGACTTCTGCAGACAACTAAGAGTGCTTAATTTAGAGAAGGTGCAATTGCACATAAACTGTCAAACAGGTCACAAATGATATCACTTATTTTGTGCATGTGTTAAGGAGATAGGAAGAAAGAATTTTCATTTTCATCCAAAAACTTGAGAGGTGAAGCCTGCCTAGGAGGTGGAACAGGGGACCTAGAAAAGATGATGTAGTGGCTTTCACAGGCAGTAGGAAGGAAATTGCGGTTTCACAGCTGTGTAGGGCAGCATCTGCAATGCCACTGCCGTGTTTTCCTGCAGTGACTTCTTGGAACTTGCAGGGGGTGTTACAAAGGGCCAGGATGTTTAAAATGAGTGAAGGTGCAGTTGGTTGGGCTGAAACCCCACATCTCAGAAATCTGGAGAGAGAGCCAGGATCTGGGAGAGTGGGGAAGAAATACCTCAGAGTAGATGCAATCTGAGCTGCAGCAGCAAAGCAGGGGAGACATCTGTAGCCAACATTGTCTTGCCTATACTGAGGAGAGCACAACAAGTTCAAGCAGCTCTCGAACACTAGGTTGGACCACTCTTGGTCAGGACTAGACTAGGAACCAGTAGACTCTCTCAGAGCTAGGAGTGGTGCTTGTCTGCCTCTGAGGCCACAAAGTTTTGGTTAGCACCATGAAATGCATGCAGATGTCCACAGCATAAATCAGGAGGTTTTCCAGCACTGGGTTGTTGCTGGGTTCCATCTTGTCAGGCACTCTGTGAAAGTGACTGGTCTCTTCAATCACTATCATGGCTTCCTTTTCATTTTAGCAGCTTACCTTTTGTCCCTACAAGGGGCCAAAACGTTCCATGTTTTATGAAGAAGCACCATGGGTGTGCAAATTTCTTTAAAATTATATGATCAGAGTCCTTAACATCTTGACATCTGTTCAAAAATCTCAGGAAATTTCTAGACAAAACTCAGTCATGTGGACTTATAATGTAACAGAATGATGCTAGTAACTTCAAGAATCTCTGTCTGCAAGTTACAATCAGGAATTACTTCAGCCTTACGACCTGTAGCTCTTAGCTGGGGTTTCTGAGTTTCACCTCAAATTCAGCTTTAGACAAGCAAAAAATCCCATGGGAAAGTTGAGGAACCACCAAGCCTACCTAATTGTTTTTTCACCACAGCAATGCAAGGCACAACATAGGCTTTAAAAAGAGCAAGAGCTATATCTCCAACAACAGGTTTGTGTTTGATCCACTTCAGATGCTGCTTCTGAACTTCAGCAAATGCATTTATCCCTTTTTGATTTTGTGGCAGCTGAAACTCAGGATATTTTTGTATCTTCTTTGCTTTTTTTCTTTAAGCATTTCTGACTTACCCAACCTTCACAGTTTGATATCACTCTGCAAATGAATTCTGCAATGTTTTAGAACTACTCTGTTGCCCTTGTGTGTTTTGCATGAAGAGATGACAACTGTGCATGTCTTGGACAAAATAGTTCACACTTATGAAAAAGGCAGATGATGATTCCAGTACAGAAGGGCAGAGGCCTGAGAATATTATCTGCAATCCAAGCAAGAAGTGAGTCAAACCAAATACAATGGTTTTTAGATGGCCCAAATATCTTTTCAGTATCACTGAGATCTGCCATAGCTGGCCTGCAACAGATGATGAAACCATAGTCAGTGAGACTGAACTGGAGTAGAGTGGCTTGCAAACTCCTGGTTTACCTGCCAGGAGTGGGTTACTGGAAACAGTGGTCAACGTGCCAAAGGATGCTGACATGGAACTTACGTGCTATTACTGAGTTAATGATATTGCCCGGAAATGGAAGAGTGGACATGAGTAATGCCCAGTGAAATCACTTAGAGTATCAGTCAGGATGACTGATGCAGGCTGTATGTGGTGCCTTGTAGCACGTCTCTTTCTTTGAAGAAAAATATAAGGATTGTCTGTTGACCTAAATGATCTATGTCAGCAGCATTTTGGTTCTGTATGTGTATGTTAATGAGAGGAAAAGTCTTCAGCCTGGTCTCAGCTCTGTGACACATCCCACCACAGGAGATCCATTGAGTACTTGCTGATGTTGCAGGTGTACACCAGCACAAGGGCACAGGAAGCACAGTAACACACACTCCTCCCTTGAGAAATACCAAGACATTTTATCTACAGTAACCTCTAACTTGAAAAGCCTGCCTGATAGCACTTGAGGAAGGAAACAATGAAAGAAATTGTGTAAAATATTCAAAGGGGAAAGCACTAGACAGGAACTTCAGAAGTGATTCAAAGCATGTTCCGATTACAATGGAAGTTTTAGAAGGAAGTGAATGAAAATAACTACTCTAGCATTCTTTAGATAGTCTGCATTATTTGAGAAAAAATATGTTGAAGCTATTTCTTTTAATTAAAAATAATAAGATTTCAGGGAAAGAAAACCAAAACCAATAGCATCAGCAAAGAAAAAAAAAATAGGGAGGAGGATGTAAGCCTAGCTGAAGTTAAATACACAGCATAACCTAGGGTTTGTTTGCATTCCTGGAAGACTGAACATAAGATAATATAATGTGTGTAATAACTATTTAACAGTTTCATAAAATAATGGGTTTGGAAAAAAAGATAATATAAGGGTAGAAGTGCGATAAACCCTTGGAGATCATTTGGCGCTTGAATTGCTGAATGCATTGAATACTTTATCAAATTTGGGACTGTCCTGGGTAACTCAAAATGTTATTGTATTCCATATGTCTCTGTGCTATGTCATATGCCAAAAATTATGCCAGGTCCTTAAGACCTGGTGTCTGGAAAGTGAATTCTGAAGGTTGGGAAATGCCAGGACCTTTTTTAAGGTCAGGGTTGCTCAGGCAGGAGCTCTCTTGCCTTTGTCTTTCATTCTTGTGGGGAAGCTGGGATGGTGCAAGGCACAAGTCTTTTTCCCTGTCTCCGCACTCCCAAGGAGGTTGCTTCAGGTAGGTTTCCAAGTAGAAACCCAAGAAGCTTCACTTCGCAATCCTGAACGGTTTCAGGCAGGTTCCACAATCCCTGTCTGCAGCTTGGGGCTGGAGTCGTTTGGGGCCAGGCCGCCGTTCTTCGGTGCTTGGTGGGTCCATTTCTTTCCCTGCTCAACACACGAGCAGCTCGGGAACCACAGTGCCAGCACCAGCTGGGTCCAGTTGGCCGAGGAAGAGGCAGAGATGTTGGCACTGCACATTTGATGAGTTCCATTCCTGACTTCCAGGCGCCAGATGTTCCTCTCCTTACTGGTAAAAACGGGAGTGGTTAAAACTAAAATGGGTGGTAATTCATTTTGGAGTGTCTGCCCCTTAAGTAGTATTTAACGCAGACAGGTATCCACTGTACCCTAAAAGCCCAGAAATATGTAACATATTTTCCACATTATTACCCACTTTAATCCCTGCTTTGCCTTTTGATGTACTGTATGTCAGATGTTTAGACCATTGCTGCCGCTTCCTTGTGACCAGCAGAGAGGTCACTTCCAGATCCACAGGGGACACAGCTCCCACTTGTCCTACTCATTACCCCTTGGATGCAACACTTCACAAATGGATAATGGGGTGGTGGTTGTCCTCAGGGCTGGATCATGAGCTGTACAAAGCTGAGAGATGCTACACCACCTATCTGGGTATGAGAGATGTGATTTTGGGCTGTGTTCTGTACTTAAAACATCTGACAGTGGTTTTTTTACAAGGGTATAGGTAAAACCAGGTCAAAGCAGAGGGGCTCTCTGCACTACCTCACACAGAAACCTTTGGTGTACCTGGCGTCCTTTTGCCTTTCTGGTGAGCAGTGGTACCAGTTGTGGGATCACACTCCCCTGTGCTCAGTGGTGATTTCCTACTCAAGCAAAAGCATTTTTGGCACTGTGACCAAAGGAAAATCCTAGCCTGGGAGGAACCCAAGGTGGAAATGGAACAAGTCCTTGGCAAATTGTGTTGCCCATCATGACAAAAACTGAGAATAAAAAAATCCCAAAAAAACCAAGAACCCCAAGAATTCAAGAGTTGCAACAGTTTCCAAGAAGCTGTGCCTCATTACTTGTGTACCATAGTGCTGGATGATGAGGTTGTCAATCACATACATCTTCTTAAAGAAGTCACTGTCTGCCATCAAGGCATGTTACCTGTTTGGGTGTCAGCGTGGCGTCAGTCCAACACCACCACCACCACCACCACCACTGCCCTAAGGTTCTTTTTCTTTAATTAGTGCTAATGGGGTAAATTGCAACAGGCCAGGACACACCTTATGTCACTTAACAGAGGCTCGTGTGGGCAGGTGCCCCTCAAGCCATTTCTGCAGTGGAAAAGGGTCAGTGGCCTCATGGAAAGGACCCTCTTAACTGAGTGGCCACATTCAGGGACACTAGAAGCCAAGCAAAGCAGATACCAGTTGATCAGTCGCTTTGGTCTCCCCAGATTTTTCAAGTGTCACTTTATCCAACCTACTGTAGCAGATATCATTCCAAAACACCACAAAATTCTGAAGAAAAGCCTCAGGACAGCTAGATTAGAAGAAAACACCCTAAACAATTTTTGGTATTATGTAGCGATTTCCCTTCTCTTGATTTTACAGTTGCTAACCTTGCAGCAATCACTTTACTCGCATTTTTAAGCTTTTATTCACTACTGTGAACAGTAGAAACTTTGTAAAAATGTGTTTCCTGGGGCTTCATTCATGTTCATTCATTCAGTGTAGCCTCAAGCAAACAGCTGCATGAGACAGAGGATGAACAAGAGAAATACAACTACTTGATAGAAAAAAAATAGGAAAAAGGAAAACCTCAACAAGAATGTCAAATTCTTATTTCTCTTTTTGTTTTCAATTTGAATTTTGGAGTACATTTATTAACCACTTTTTCTCACTGCTGCATATCATTATGAAGACTACAATGGCAGCAGCAATACATAGTCTTGTGCTACAGCTGCCTGCAAAGTTTGAGAAACAACTCATGAGCAGAGACAGGCTCAGGGCCATATATAGTGGTCCAGAAAAGGTAGCAAACTCACTGTTTGTGATGATGGCAATCAGCTCAGGATCATAGCACCACAGAGTTCTTCTGGTGAAATTACACTAATCTAATCAAATCCATTTCTTACTGTGTCAAAAAAGATATAACACCTTTGTGAGATATTTAACTTTTCTCAAGAGTTGTTCAAATGGATCTGGATCTAAAGCAAGCCCTAAAAGAGATGTAGTCTTAGTGGGGATTCATTTTTATTATGTGATCTATATATGCTGAATTTTCTGAAAATATTTCTTATCAACTCTTTTGAGTTTTGATCAAAAGCTGCAGGACTGAGATAAGACTGCTGTCTCCTGATCTTTTGGTGCCCCTATTAGATTGTATTCAGTGTGAGATAGTTAGGACATGAATTGATGAAAGTTGCGCATGTGAAAATAAAAGACACTTTTTGAAATGTTGAATTTGGTTGTAAATTTCTCTGAAAGCTGTGGCTTACACAAGGACTGTCATGATTTTTTTATTACTCAGTCCAGGTTTGCTATTCCTTTAGCCCACTTGATTTTAATGAGACCCACATTGCAAAAATGTCATGCAGTCTGTAGGGAATACATACAACCTTGCATGTTTATTTAATGTTAGTTACTTCAAGACCACTTCGGATGAGGAGAAAGAAGGCTTGGTTCCTGCGTGTGCAAAAGTAAAGGCGTATACAAGCTGTGTTGTGAGATTAGGGGCACACTTGGAATTAATTAGTTTCTGCATAGCTTGGAGAATATTATATACTGGGCTTGAGGAGTGCTGCTGATGTCATCTGCCACGAAAGCACAGCTGGAGCACAGCATGAAGGCAGCAAATCCCCGAGACAGAATCACACTCTTGGTATTTCAGCCACAGCCACGTGCGGTTTTCTGGCAACTGGTGCTGTCTTACAGAAAGGAAGTTTGTTTGGAAGCAGAGACATAGATCTGTCCCCACAGGTAGGGGGGATTCCTGCCCAAAGGCAGGGTGGCCCTCAGAGCCGGCTGGCACAGCCATGTGCTGGCTCCCACACACTCAGTCAAGCCATGGCCATTTGGTCTGCCTGCACCTGCACACTGACCTCGGCATAAAAAACAATGAACACTTCTCGCTCTGTGTTATGGAAATGTCTCTGTTCCTGAGCAGGACAGAGGTACTGACAAAGCACACAGAACAATAGGCCGAGAGCAGCAAAAAGATGAGGAATGATGGTCCCAGTTTAGAGGAAAGGAAAGGAAAGGTTTTGACTGAAATTACATCACTCCAAGTCCTGAATATTGCCTTGAACCACAGGCTGGGAACCTGAGCTCCTACTGGTGGTAAAATCCCCACTTGGCATATAAATCCTAAGCCAAGAACCCTCTCTGTTAGGGTAGATCCTAACAGAGTAGTAGAGAAAAATACCTGGTTGAAATGAAGGCTAGCTGTACTCTGAATTTTCACAGTTTGAAACTTGGAAAAGGGGAAAAAAACACCAGTTTTATGTCAGGCAGAACTCAGTATAAATCAGAATGAATTAGGCTCTACATTTATTCAGGGCAAAATTACAAGTGTAAGCGCACAGCAGTTTTCTACAGTGTTGCCTCACATCTTGTTGATGAGCAGCACGCACGTATCCAGTAGCTTACTTTTCTTGTGACACTGGTGTATCCTGAGTCACTGTCTGTGAGTCCCGGCTTCTAAAGACTGGACTTCCTCTAACACCAGTGCAATAAAGAAGCTTTTGCCCAGGAGTCTATTAATAATGTAGTGATCTTTTCAGAAGTGGAGGCAATTTCCTCCTGCTTCAGCCTGTTCATCTTCTAGATCTTGGGCTAAGCATTCTCCATACTGTAATGTGAAATGATGTTAAATTCATGATATTGCAGATATCTTTGCTCATATTGATGGAGTTACACTTTCTCTTTCCCCATTCCTTCATAAAAGAGCAGCATGTCGTCTGTATTTACAGCTCAGTAAAGGCAATGTCATCTTTCAGTTGAAATTTGGCTGCACTGTGAATTGTTTTGCTCTCTTTTCTCTTTCTTTTTCTGCACAGCTGGAAATGAATTCCTCTCCAATCATTTTTGGGATGAGGGGAAGAGTGGAGAGAGAAAAAAACCAAAACTGGCAAAGAAAGTGCTTGTTCTAGATAAAGTGAAATAAGCCGAAGTTAAACAAGGCAGTATTGCCTCTTCAGGGTTAAGCTGACACTTGCATCAATACTGGACTAGGGGAACAGCAGCTGAAGTGTGGGGAGCACAAGCTAGAAATGTTCAGCACTTTGGTGAGAAAGTGTTGGCTGTTGACTGAAGGGTTGGGCACAGGTCTGTGAAATGCGCACACACCCTCCCTGCCCTAAAATGGGGGACAGAGAGAAACACCCAAACACCCAAATGGGGGACAGAGAGAAACACATAAACTGTGGCTGACCCCTCCTTTGCACTCACGAGAGGTGGTGAAGCTGTGTCTGCACGTAGTAATGCAGCCACCTCCCTCCCTCCCTGGGAAAAGAGGAAAAATTACAGCTCTTACAAGGCGTTTGACACAACTGCAAATGATGAGAACACACACTTCTTCACTTGAAGTGAAGCCGAGACGCACAAGGCTTCTCCTGAAACAGAGCTTGATGCTGCAAACAGCTCAGAGTGTGACTCACACCCGCGACTCCTCCCCGTCACCACTATTAGGGCTGCAGGACGGCTCTGCAGGCAGTGATAGCCTGAGTCACCAGCTCCTCTGCTTTCATGAAGCTTGCACGGGAAGAAATTAAATCCGACCGTGAATCCAGTGAGGTTTTATCGGAGTTTTGCTTTTGGAAAGTATGCTGTGGGTTTCTGTTGGGCCTGCAGTTTTTCCACAAGCCCATCTCAGCAGTTTCCCACTGCCTACTTCTACCAGCCCGCTCGTTGCACATATACATAGCCTGAATATGTGATCTGCTACCAGCTTAGAAAACATAAGGCTTCCAATTATGATTTTAAACTTACGAGCAGCAGAAGCAAAACCAGAAGGACAGAACCAGCCGCTTAATTACCCTGAAGCTGTTTAGAGTAATATTAAGTGCTACCAGTTGTGAAGATTCGTGAAGGTTAACTGTATACCTCCTAATTGCTTTGAAATTCTACATTGTCCCTGCAAAAGAATTCACATCTGCAAGGGCTGATAGAAGGAAGTCTGAAGAGTCACAAAGAGCGAAAGGCAGGCTAACAAAATGGGGAAAACCTCTAGCTTGTGCAAGGCAGGGCATGATAATTAACAGGAAATCCCTAAAGTTCCATAAAGCCCAAAAATACCAACTCAAACCTTCAGATGCAAAACTGTGCTATTTTCTTCTGTTTGGCAGCATAACACATGCTTATTAGGACAAAAATCGTCTTACATGTAAATAGCCATAATGTTGATTAGAAGCTAAATAGGAAAATGTATTACAGCTCTTTGTTCTTTCAGTAACTCCTTACATAGAGAAAATTTCCTTGCAGTGAATACTTGTTCTTGAACCATACACTCTTGTTTTGTGTATGATCCTTCCTTAGGCTGTTGGATAGAAATGCGACAAAAATAATAAAAAACAAACAAACAAACAAAATAAGCAGAATATAAGCAAGACTCAAACACAGAGGCTTGGTTTTGTCCCATCTCTGCTGTTTGGGCTATTCCAAGCAGTGAAAGGAGAACTAGAACCTTTAGAAGTCAGACTGTCCATGCTTCTTATTTAGGCATTTACAAAGGTTCTATACTGATTTAATTGTTTAGTTAAAAGTACCCATCAAGCAACACTGGCCCAGGTTTCTATGTAGACAAAACCTACAGAAAAGAGGGAGAAAGAACAAGAAGTTACAAATACTAGTCTTTAATTAAATTCACTGCAATGTAAAGCCCTTTCATCGTCATAGAGAAGAGGTCATCAGTGAAATCTTGAAAGGGACTGAGTTTCTCACTTGAGTTGACTACACTATCAGAACATATTGCACCATACAGTGCTTTCTTGTCCTTTGATAGAAGTTTCTTCTCTTTATAATAGCTCCTTTCATTCATGTTTATAGTGTCATTCATAATTTCATCTATATTCTCACAGTTATTTATTCCTGAACATATTTACTTGCCTTTTTCCCAGAGTTCTCCAACAAACCACTTCCATTCTCAAGCAGAACAACATACCCACAAGCCAATGTAGCCATATAATGATAGCCATAACTTAGAAGAAATCTGGCAATCACTGGTAAGCCCGTGATAGCTGTCCCCTGAATGCCAGTCTAGCAGGAAAGGATGGGTACTTGCTTCTGTGACCCACATGACTGCCACACCACTTACTTAGGGCCTGAAGAAGCAAATTTACACTGCACTACTGAATGCAAAAATGGCACAATGTGATGTTTTAGGGGTTTTTATTCTTTACCCATGATCTTAAAATCCTCACTACATTTGCAAAAGCACTTCAGACAATTTCACGACTATTGCAGTTCCTGAATCATCTTCCAAATTAGCAGTTTAACAGGTGAAACTGTTCAGCTGTCACAAAAGCATAAAATAAATGGCATCACCCCTGTGTGTGTGCAAGGAGATATTTTTCTATCACCAACTGCATTTCCACTTTGCTCTCACTGTGTGAGTGCCTCTGGATTCACTTCCAGTAGAGGGCAGAAATCAACATAAGGTTCACCAGGCACAAACGTGATATTCTCAGTTTTGCCAGAGATGCTCAGCAGGGATGTACTCAGCCCAAGGTTTTGCATCCAAAAGAGATTTGAGAGAGTTGGGGGTTGCATATGGTGCTAAATTCAGTGTTCACTGCAGTACCCAGTGCTCTAATGAAAAGTTCTTCATCCAAACATCACCAGCCTTTGGGCATATTGCAGTTTGAACCTAATCCCTGTCATCCAAGTCTCTCTCAGCTGTACAGTTGCTTGTTTCCAGAGAAGTGAAAAGCCATTATCTTTTAAAGCGCTTACTGCAGTCAATGCATTTTTAAGTTGTTAGACATGATGGCATTATATGGTCTGTGTAGCATACTGCTCAATGCCACCTTTCAGGAGTATGGTACTTGCAGCATCTAGATCCTAACAAGTCAGAAAACAAAGAAGGAATTATATTTCAGAAAATAGTGTCTGTGCAAAGCAAGTGCTACAGGGGCACAAGCATTTTTCATGCAAACGATACTACCAGAAAGCAAAGTTAAAATACATATGTGAGAAACACCAGTTTGGGAATGAGCTGTATTTTGAAGCCCCTCTTTTTCCGCTCCTTTTCTCATGAGATCCTTTTCCCATATATCTTTGCTTTCATCTCCTCCCTACTGATGGTGACCCTGTCACCCTTGCACCAGAAAAATAAAAAAGCCTCACAGAAGGTGTTATTTCTACCTCCAAGGACTACTGATGACCTCAGAGAGGCCCAAGATCCTCACAAGGCAGAAAATTCTCTCACCCTCTTCTCTGAAAAACATTTCTTCTATAATCTGGTTTAAAAATATGCACCAAGGGTAGCACATAACTTGTATCACCTCAAAAAAACCCTTGAGTTTGTAAGTAAATTATATTCCTAAAGATTATTATCATTTTCTAAATGTTCGGTTGTTGTCCTTAATATTGTGTATAATCTAGAGGCCCTGTGGCTCTTGGTTTTACCTTCTCTGTCATCTCAGTCTTGCAGGCTTCCTTTCACAAGAGCACTCTCTTGTTTAGGCTTGGGAAAATATGGGATGAAAGGTGAACCTATGCATTTGCTTTGCAACTTTAATTTGGTGAAATTCTTAACTGCATCTGTTTAGCTGTGGTAATGGTGGCTAATGAAAAAATCAATAGCTGAATACTTTCAGCAACTGAGGTAAGAAAAGGCCTTCAGACAGGAAGAAAAAGGAAAAAAAAACCTAAAATGTGTCTAAAATAAGAAGAGAAGTGAGTATTTTTCTGTTCTAGCATATAAACTGGATTCTCCAGTTAAAATGAGGAGGAAGCATCACACCCTTCAATAAAAATTCTTCTTTCTTTATATTTTACAGTAGTTTTTTCCTACTTGCATGCACACAGCTAGTCACTGCATATCAGATCAACAGTCATTACCCTCACCTGTAAACAGAGAGGTGTGGTTCAACAAGACATTTTGGAAGGAAAACAGGGAGAGAGGTTGTTCTTCAGTTCTCTTTCTACGGCTAAAAGCTTATTTCTGACTAGCTTGATTGGCAGTGGTGTTCAAGCTGAGGACTGCCTCTTCTGAAATACTTTGCAGATGTGTTTCTGGGGACAGCTGCTGTTTGGAAAGAGAGGCAGGGAAGGCACTGCTCCCTCACGCCGCACACCCTCCATCCTTATCAATGGTTTATAGACCTTGGTGACTGCAGCCTCCAGTTTTGCCAGGAAAACCATAGTCAGAGGTGAGAGTGAAAGAACACTTTGCCCACACTGACTCACTTGGTTTAGTCTACCTGTCTGCACAGCTGAGAGCAAGGGTCCAATGCTGCAGCTGAAAACATCTCTGCCATGGTATTAAAGACCACAGAAGCCACACTGGCAGAGGAACCGATACCTAATGTGACCTGAGCTGTTGAAGTCTCAGATACACAAGACTTCCTTTTGTGGTGCACAGACTCATGCTGCAGTGCAGCTCTGTGTGTGGGGAGTCCACTGTGGCCATGTAATAACCATAAGCAATTGCTTGGTCACACCTCATTTTGCAAATGAAAGCCATTTCTGTTCTCTGGTGGTAGTAAGCAAATGAGATGGCAGGTGATTTACCAGATGATGCTAGCACATTTAGAAACTTGAAATGTCTTATAGAGTCTGAGAAAATGTACCAATTTCATGGAATGGAGCTAAAGAAGGGAGTGGTATGATGTTATATGTCTCTATCTCCTCCTGTCTCNCCTTCCTTTTTCTTCCTTCCTTCCTGCCTCTTGTGGTGACTGCCAATATATGAGGTTATATGTGGTTAACATCCTGCACATACTTTACTTACCTGGTTCACACCATGTGTCAAGCTGGTCTGTCCAAATCCACATGAGTTCTGCTGCCTACTCCTCTTGCTTCTCTGCCCCTTCTGATGTATTTCACCCTCTGAGCTTTCTTCTGAACACAGGACTGGCTCCATGGCAGCCCCCACTTGAGCAGGACTGGCTGCCAGGCTCCAGGAGCCTCCCAGCACAGGTTATTTGCAGGGGAGCAGCCTTTGTTCCACGGTTGTAGGGGCGAGAGAGCGCTTTCATTGACTGCCTGCCTCCTCAGGCAATTAGCGCGGCAGTAAGGACAGTTGTAAGGGTGAGCTTCTTACAGGGCTAGAGCGAGCTTTAGAAGGGACAGGCTTGATGACAGCAACCTCAAGATGTTTGAAATACCACAGAGATCCTCTAATAGGATACAGGAATGCCTTTATTCTCATTGACTGGCTACAACTGGAAAGACATATGATTTTAATTTTAGCTAGCTCTGCACCATTTCAGAGAGATATTTACAAGAGTATAAATAGACAGAACAGCTCTGCTGACCAGCTTATTGAAGTACCCCAGAGCATAAACCCCTGCCCCCAATGCCACAATCTAGGACCTACAATAACGCCTGATAGAATAGAAAAAAATACAACCACAGAAAGGTTTCATGTTTAACACATGTGATTTCATGTACTTTTTCCTCTCTAAGTGTATTTGTGCCTCTTCACTGAACAGCCACTGGAAGATAAATGCTGAACTAGGCATCCACAAGGGGTTTTTTTTTAAACACATAGGCTGCCTTCCCCTCTAATAATTTTGTTGGATCCTCTAACAGATATTTTATTTGGATTTATTTGGATTTTTGTTTGTTTAATTATCTTTTTTTGCAGTTTTTTTAGCAGGTATTATTGTAGGGGTGGTGTGGAATAGGAACACCATTATTATACTGAAGGAGACAGCTGGAATAGTATTCACATTTCATGTGGCCAAAGAAATGATAGCCCACCTTGAGGAAGATGGCCCTACTAGTGCAAACCTGAAGATTTCTGAGTACAGTAAAGACAGAAGAGAAGCAGAAAGTAAATCAGTAGGATTAAGAGGATCCCAATTTGGAACCAATTAGACTTACTGCATTAGCAGAACAACTACAATGATGGGTCTGGAGGTCTAGAAACCGCCCAGGGATAGTTTGTCATTGGTGTACCTCCTGGTGTCCAGAGCAGAAAGGATGCCATGTGAGTTAGTCCTGTTAGCCAGAAACAAGGCACAGAAGGGAAAGCATCTAAGTCCTGTGAGACATTTTTTAGATTTTTTTTTTAATTATTATTTTTTAACTGGCTGTGTTTTGTCTATGTAGCCAAAAGCTACAAAAACAAAAATTCCATTTTTAAATAATGTGTTGAAAGCACTGGTCAGCTCCCTCACTGTAGGAGTTTCCAGTTTTTCAGTCATGGCTGATACATCTGACTGTGTAAATATGATATGGCTGCTTGTTAGGGACTAAACACTCTTCAAAAAAAAGGTTTTTTAAATCTGACACTGGAGAAACCCAGAGCTTCAGGGAGAAGACAAGGCTCAGTCTGAAAGCTCACAATGGAGCTGGACACTAGGGGACTTTGCCCCTGGCTGCTGTCTTGTTTTTGGAAAGACATTTAACTGTCTTTAAATTTTATTATTAAGAATATCATGAAACTGTGAGGGGAGAAAAAGAACACAGCAGGAGGACGTTTGGTTAATACATCCTCTCAGTAGTCCAGAATTTTGCAAAAAAATGCAAGGAAACAGGGATAAAGGGATTTTATTGGTCTTGAATTGCAAAGATCTCCTTTCATATCCAGTGTACTTGCCAGCACGCTGTTCTTTCTTTCCTTATCCTTCTTTTACTCTTCATTCCTGGAAAGAAGAGCAAAAGAAGTATCTATTAACCCTTTGATGCTTTTTCAGCAAAGTGCCAGCCCGCTCCCAAGCTTGGTCACTGCAGCAAAACTTGACCTGATCGGTCACTGCTTTCTGTTGAAGAGGTCCTGAGTCTCCATGTAGTACCTATAGAGGATGACATGAAGATTGTACAGGGATGAGGCACTCACCTGCTCTGTGGATTTGTCTGGCAGGGCTCTTACCATTCAACATTCCCATTTTTGCCTGTGCAAGAGGGGCAGTGGTACTGCTCCAGAGCGTGCAGGGTTGTGAGTTGAGTGACATTACAGGCATAAAAGCGCTCAAGCCCTGCAGTGAGAGAGGTCACAGTGCTTCAGACAGGTCAGCTAAGTTGAGAGTCTCAAGGGAAATCTTACCATGTAGAGATTGATAGGGATAAATAATGAAGGGCTGCAGTTTACCTAGATATGGGCAGTGTCTAGTGTCGTATCTGTCCCTACAAAGCAGGCAACAAAGCAGCAACATACTCTTTGACATGTGATGTCACATCTTAACTCAGAGTTGTAACTCAGTGTGAGGATCACTGTGGGAAGTTTGGTTATGCTTTTGTTTTGTTTGAATGTGGAGCTTGTGAATGTACTGCCTTGTGTACACTGGTATACATGTGTGCATTTCAGAAACATACTTGTGTTCCCAGGAATGCTGTGACTTGTCCAGCAGAGCTGGGGAGCCCCAGACCACTCCCAGTAACACCATTCAGCAGGCAACAAGTAAGTATACCAGTGATACTAGAGAATTTGCTTCATGGAAGTACTGAGTTACTTTCACTTCATAATTAGTCAAATTTATCTTCCTGAAGTCCTGCTGGAAAAGTCAACAGTGTAAGGGGTTTGTTAGCTTATGTTCTTCCAAAGGATTATTTGTCAAAGCACAGCACCAAGCAGGTAGCTGCCTCCCTGAGCTCCACAGCACTGAATATCAAACAGGAAAAGATAACTGAGATTGACTCAATACAGCATTCTATTTGCCATATTGGTAATGCTTCAGTGAAGACAATGTTCTATCTCAACAGTTAAATTGCTGTATTATCTGAACACCAACCACTGCTAAAAACCCAAGGACAAAGTTACTTTAAGCTTTCACCACTCAAAAATGTCAACTTTAGCTGTAGCACTCCCATACAAAAGATAACATCAAGATGTCCAGGGAATATCCTTGTAGTGCTTGGGTAACTGTTCCCTGGATGCAGGGAGCTGACTGCAGAACAGCATGCTGCAGCACTTAATGGGTGGATTGTAGAGGAAAGCACTGGGTAAAGAACAACAAAATTATGTGCAGAAGTTGCTTTTGGGGGGATCCTTCCTCCATGCCTGATCACAAGCTACAGGGCACACTACCACCAGGGTCCTTCTGATGGCCATCTATGAAAGCCACTCAAAGGAGTTAATTTGTGCAAGACAGGAAACATTCCAGATCTAGAAGATAGAGAACAATTACTTGCACTGGCAAAAAATCTCCATTGTAACCACTGAAAAGTAACTCAAGGGTCAACACAGCAGTGTAGGATCTCATAAGAGTGTAGGATCTCATAAGAGTGTAGGAGAATAAACTCACGAGATACTCAGGTGCTGAAGCAGTGGAAGTACGAAGAAGTGAACAGGAACAACGATCACCCATGAGAACGGTGCCACCAAAGTATGGCAGGTCTGGGTCAAAGTAAGGGGGAAGCACCAAATCCCAATGTAGTTTTAGACATATTAATTCCTGAAGGTATTCACAAGGAAAAACTGCCTCAGGTATTATCCACACAAGAGCAGTGTTTATGAATAAACATTATATTTACATCTCAGTGAAGCAGAAGCTATACAGTGAGAATTGAACTTCAATTAGATAAGAGACCTCAGATGTACTGAGAATTGTACCCATGAGGTTTCTTAGGGAGAAAATGGGAATTATTTTTCCACAGGGTATGTAGACAGCACACAGTAGGTTGAGGCTTGGTGACAGAGCAACAGGAAGAACTGCCCAGCTACATAACAGACCACAGAACAAAACTATGTTGGTGAGGATTAGCAAAAACTGGGGTAAACAGAGAAATATTCTTCCTAGGGGAAAAAAAAAAGAGAGAAACTAATTAAATACAGCTGGTTATGATAACACAAATCAATAATAATGATTAGACAGTGAAAAACCTCCTCTCATCTGGAAAAATATTCTTCTGACCTCAGGTTCACAGCATGCTGAGCTTCTCACCAGCAGGTACACAGAGATGCCTGCTTCCTTTCAGAAAGAGAAAAAGATGCAACTGTAAACAGAATAGTCATCTTTCTTCATATTTTGAAGTTTCTAGGAATTTAATTATGAAGTTTCAATTCCTTTTGTATATAAAATTAAATTTCCTGGCTATTTTTTCATTAAATATTAGTATTCAATAACTCTAATCATTCTGTTGTGTTTCCCAATTATCTTTTCCAGTAAAGATGTTCCAAAGTCGATTCTTTAGAAATTAATCATAGAGTATTTCTGGGACAAGCAAAATTAGGTTTATCAGTGAAATAATGAAAGTGTCACTGCTTAAATTATGGCTGGAATTAAGATTAATTTGCAACTTGTGAAGGTCAGGGCTGTAGAGCAAAATTAAGTGTGCCACTGTAAAGCAGATCCACATTAAGTTTACAAGAGTAGACACTAGATTTTGCAATGAAAAAATTAAAGATTCTGTATCTCTGTCCCTAGAGCAAGCGTAAATTTAGGAAGAGAGTTCCGGAAGAAGTAATCAGCATGCCAGTCAGTAGACTTCACTTCACATCTTAGGTCTTACAATAACAAAATTAGGAACTAGAATAGGAACTCCATTTCAAAGGTTCAGCATTAAGTTTATAGAAGAAGAGGTCATGCCAAATAAATGTAGTACAAAGCCGCACCATTTTAAGAGAGAAACTGCAGAAAATGAAGCAAACTATAAAGCAAATAGAAATATTTAAAGTGGAAATGGAATGAAAAGGAAAG